>JANUHK010000161.1:0-108173 GCA_026319125.1 Colletotrichum noveboracense | reverse complement strand
GTCGATTGACTATTCTAAGCTGAAGAGGAGAAGGACTTTACAAGAGTGGGCGCCTAGCTACAGAGATACGTGGTCGGGCTAGGCGGTGTGCCACGGTAGAATAGTGGATCCGGCGGAGCCGGATCTCGGTAACTGCTCCGGCAAAACCGGAGATCCCGGCCGGGCTCTAGCCCGTGACATTACGTCGCTGCAGATACTACTAAGAAAACTGAATAGTCCAGGCGGAGCTGGGAGAAAAGCTGTCAAATTGTACCGTTTCTTCTGACTGTGTGTAGCTGTTCGAGAGTACTCAGAGGAGTGACGGGCGTAGCGACGCGACTTGCCTCTGCCGACTTGGTCTCAACCCAATCTTTGAGGAGCAAATGATTCACAGACATATATTGCTGTATGAGATTTCATGGCTTGAAATGCCGATGATGTCCATGCACGTAAGTACGAAAAGAAAACAGAAAAAGGTAGAAGGGAAGAAGGACGTTCATGTCCATGCTATCAGCCGTAAACAGCATTCTCTTACCTCACAAGTTGTGAATGGGAGGGGCCGGGACATTTTAAAATTTTTACCAGACTTCTAGGTTGAACACTGAAGGCAGAGAGTAGAACATTTAGTGTTTACTATTCGCGGTGGTTTCCAGTGGCCTGGTCGTCCTGTTCAATGCCTTCTGAATCCTTTGACAGTACTGGGCACATTTATGGAGCAAGGTCCCTCCCAAACACGGTGTCATGTTTTGATAGGAATACAAGACTGCCGGGGATTAGGTAGTGATTCGTTTCTTTGACTTTATTATCTTGGTAGATATTCTGCAGCATCTCGGAGAATACAGTTAAGCATATCAAGCAAGTTGAAATCTTGGCACATCTGCCCCAGCTTGCGCAGAAATTGACTTCAAACTGCGCCTCATGTTCCAGAATCCGGCGTTCGCAATCATCCAGTGCCACTGAAGTCTGGTGACCGTGCCCAAGGATCATCGCGTTCATCTGAAGCTGACAGGGGAATGATCTAACTGACTCGGCGTCCACCGGATGCCATTGACTCGGGCGCAGCCCAAATGGTGACGATCTTCATATGAGAAGCAGGCAAACCCTGGGCCGATCTCCAAATCCCTTCAATTCACATCCCTGCAGCAGTAACCTGTGGGTTCAATGCCCGGACGACTTTTTCTAGATGCACACATCCCTTTAGTACAATATTTCTTAGATCCTACCAAATCTGCGCACCACCTGGTTGCCCTAAGAAATCAGTTATGCACGGGGATATAAGGGTATCTATATGAACAATGAATTGGAAGATAGCCACTGTCACGTTGTCATTACCGATTTAAACTGTGCTGTTCCGACTGAGGCTCTATCAGTAAGTACTTTACTGTGTGAAAGGTCAGAGTCAAGTGGTCCATGATCAGCCAAGATCCAACTTGAAGATGTGGATAGAAAGATCGCTATAAGCTCTGGGAACCCGAAGTGATAGATGAGGCATGCCGCGCAATTCTAGGCTCATAAGGTCCCTTTGTTGTCACAGGGCGATATGAGGTCTCTCAATTACACATGCCATGGCTGAGCAAATGCTTGATGGATAAAATGACTGACGGTTGTTGCACGTGCATATCCACAGGATGGGCGACATCAGAATGGCACAAGATACACCCATCCAAAGCATGTCTTCGGTGGTTCATATTGTCGTGCCAACTTGCACTGCTCAACGGTTATTACGAAAACTTGATCTGCATGTTTGCTGCATAGAACATGAGGCACCACACCTTTTGGACTTCAAGTAGTCACACATCTCAGCGCAAAACTGCGATTTTTGTGTAATGCATTTCTGAATGTCTAACGTTGAGTACCAGGACGCAAGAGTGGGACCTTGTTCTTATGTCTCCGCCGAAAAGGACTCGTCTCAGGAGATTCAGAAAAAGTATCCCGTCGGATCTAATCCAGCATACGTGCGGCTCGAATCAGAGGTGTGGGCACAGTTGCTTTTTTCGACTCGCGATTGGATCCGAATGATCTATATGCTCTTTGATTGGCCATTTTCCGTGAAACCAGGCCACCGCCATTGATTACCAGCCGACGGGATGATGGAGTGCTCGCCATCATGCGAATGACTTAGAACTTGAATCACTTATCTCAAACCTGTTCGGAGTCCGATCGTTCGCAGTACCGATTTCAGACTGGTCTTTACGAAATTCAGCCATCAAGTCTTTGTCTATAAATATTGCGGCCTCGCTGTATTCTCTGAGGTTTGTTTGTACCCATCCCGTCATCCATCGTCTCAGTATCACGACTTGTCATTCTTTTCTTCCTACGAAATATGCAGCTCTCGACGTTCTTTATCTCTGTCATTATGCCCTTGGCGTCAGTGCTTTTTCACGGTAACGTCACATACATCCTGCTAACTATGACTAGGGCAATGGCCGACACTCATGCCAGCTGCAAGTGCAACGGAGATGATCTGTGTACTTCAAGAGCATGCAACGGCTATGCATCTGGCCAGAAGTTCTTCAACATTCCGACGAACGCTGTTGGACCGCCAACTTCCCAGCCCAAGGATGGGGTGAGTTGAAAAAGCCGAATGATTTGAATGAACAAATCTAACGAATGGCACTCCAGAGATGTTATTCTATCTTCAGTGATAACACGCAATTTCTTGTTTTTGAAGGCCTTGGTGGAAATGAGTTCAAAGCTGAGTGCCTGAAGGCTTGCAATAGCGGCTCCTCATGCTCGTAGTTGATTAAAGGAAGATCGACTTGGCGGACAAATAATATGCTTCTCAGCAAGCCGGATTGAAAACGGCGTTTCTAGTTACGCAGATTCATTTATTTCATTGTACAACTTATCCGTGGCCCTCAAGAGTCTGATCTATGACTTCATAGTCAATAGATCGAACGTATACCTGTTTGAATTAGGTTTCCATAAGATGCGACAGAAAGATTGATAGTAGTGAAGTCTCAGTACCAGAAAATCTTCATCCCATCATCGACTTGCAATCAGTTGGTTCTAATAGAAACATTTTAGTCACCGTATGAGACATTGACATCCAGTGGTCCCTCCTTAGAGTCCATTGACTACTGAAGCGACTGTACCCGAATATCTTCCCAGACTAGAGTTCTACCATCAGCCAGGTTCTTGGTCAGGCGGACTACTATGTTAACTTTGTCATTCAGTTCGATGCTATGTTCCATCTTATTGTTCTTGAGTATCCGTCCTTACTTGTTGCTCTGATCGTCTCTGTTACCAGCCATGCTGTCTGTGTTGGGACATTTGCTTTCCTTTTCACTTCTCTTCATATATTGGCCTCAATAGTGCCTTCCTTCAAACGTACGCGGCACGTCTGTTGATAAATAGAATCAAGTGGGACTTAATGTTTTGCTTTTATCATTATTTGAAGCTCTGCTCTGAGTATGTGAACTTAGAATACCGCAATCCTGTCACATTGATAATCCTGATAAGCACGTACAATATTCATTTGATCACTCAAGACTGAATGCGTCATATACTTGACTGTTGGAGTCACATAGTCTTAGTCTGCCCCTCAGTATCTTACTTTGCCTATTCCAAGTCAGAGTATGCAGCTGTGGCAGAATTCAGAGTGAGGAATTTCTCGATAAACTGAACGGAACTCGACTCAATCAATCAGAATAAACCATAAAGGTGTGATGGCATCATGACTACAGCCTACTTCCTCGTCAGTGCCTAGTCAGAATGAAGACTGGGGGCAATCGGAGTCAGCTTTGTACCAAAGAAATAACACAGCGCTTAATTACGATTTCCTCTGTAGAAACTCGTCAAAGACCAAGCATTCGACCGACCGGTGCCGAATATCTACTCATGGAGACAACTTTATGAATCAAACTTATCATTTATCGGTGTTGTTCGCAGGTTGTACCTGGAATGGTTTCCGGAGCGAGATCCGTTTACTCTACGGGGAGCGAATCCTAAGTCTGGATCCGCGCACGTCTATGCGCTCGGGTAACTACTAGGCTATCGGTTAGCATAAAGCGAGAAGGCAGGAAGAAAGCTCGGGGAGGTAGGCGCAGATAGCAGCGGTGATGAGAGTCTCGGCCCCGGCCCTTGGGCTTTTGCTCCGGGAGTTCCACTGATGGCTTCAGTGTCCATATTGTCAGATCTAATAGGAATGAATCACACAACAACATAGCTTGTTTGGCGAATTGACAATCCGAAAGATCTTGACAAGAAAAGCGACTACTTGGGTCAACATCTAATTACAGTTAGGAAGCTGGGACGATCACGTTGCCAGTCTGGCCATAGAAAAATGCTAGTTCATGAGTACCTCGTAACTGCCGGACCTGAGGAGGTCGAGAAACATGACGCGGGTGACAGCAGAGACATGTGACATGGAAGGATTCACGTATGTGCATGATCAAAATAGTATGATATTAACTTCGCCAGCTTCAGGAGCTTCGAACATCCGCCTGGACATCAGGGGTTCGCTCAACTCCTTCCTCGAATGTAATCCTTCTTCTTCACATGATGATACAGGCCCAGCTGTCCAACTCCTATTTCAAATTCTTCATCTTGATGCAACGCTTCGCTGATTGTAATCTTCCGGCTCATGTAATCAACGCTTCAAATCCTCAAAACCTTTAACGCCGAACAAATGCAAGACCAAGCTGTTTCTGGTCATCTAAAACGTCTCAGCACGACTTGTCAAGAACACTGCGAGAAGTTAGTGACGAGAAAAAAGCATTCGAGAGTCCACGGTACTAACCATTGCCGCGTTTGACACCTCCCGTTCGTCGGATTGGGGTACCGGCCCGACTTGGGATCACACTTGACAGTCTTGCCTCCCGTACAAGTTGCGCCTATGAAGTTGCCCCATTGGGCGAATGTCGCCGAATAGTCGTCGCCGTGCGCTGTCCAGGCGCGCCAGATGTCGAAGTTGCCGGTAAAAGTCGAGAGGCCGGCTGCGCAAGCGCCCTGGCCCGCGTTCGTCGGCGAGCCGGGTTGCCAGCTCGCACAATCAGGCCCCATGATGGCTACCAGGCCAAGACTCGCTTCATTGTATGCTTCGTCGGCGTTTGCGGCGCAGACAGTCACTTGGCAGTGTACTTGTGTGCATCCTGACGCCAAAACTGATCGGCACTGGAAGAAAACCAGCAGGAGAAGGCTGAGGCTGCGTCTCGGTCAATTCCTGTACCATACCAAGCCCAGTTGCAAAAGGAACACTTACAGCTTGAAAGACATTGACATTGAGCTTGAACTCATGTTGTGGAAGAAGTCGGTGTTGGCCGAGTTTTGGCTTTTCTCTATGCTCGGTATCCCAGGTTGTTTCGAAGGTGTGAAAAACAGGACGTGTTGGGTTCCCTTGGCCAGTGCGACGAGCTCTGATCATGCAATCAATTGAACTCTTAAAAGACAATCGGGGAAATTTGCGACACCTTTAGGGAATCCTGGGTTGAGATTTCATCCCACGTTTCCCGAAACCATCACTAATACAAATAGGGGGCACGACTCGCTTTGGACTTCCTTCAGCCATTCAAGAAACTGAGGGATGGCACGATCGATTTTCGTCATGTCGAAGTTCTAAACTTGTCAACAACCGAGAAAATGAAGGAACACTTGCCAATCAAGCACGTTTTCCGCCTTGGCCAGTAAGAACGACCACGTGGGTGGAATTTTCACCACGTTGCTCCTTGATACTGACTCGGTCTGAAGGCTGAGTGCGCTTTTTCAGTTTCGCAGTGCTGGGAGTACCCTCATATTAACTTCATTATATAGTACCGCCGACCCACATAAGAGGATGGGCAATTAAAACCCCCAATGTGCATGAAATTTGTGACAGTTCCGATGAACCGTGAACTCCATAGATCTACGGTGGGCACGGCTGAACCGGCACCAATGACAGCTACTGCAGCACACATGTGGTCGAAATCTTTGTCGCTGAGCAAATCGTGCAACTTGTCATGCGACTCATTGTCGCCGGCCCGTACCGTGGCCCTGTGATAGGGCGTTGAAGATGGCAAGTTGTCGACGATGTTAATAGGCCGGTGCCACCAGCGCGGTTCGCTTCAGCAAGATTCGGCGATCTCTCATCGTTCTTTTTCCGGTCGTTCGCGTGATACCCCTCATTCGTTGCTTTGGATTTGCATTCTTTCCTAGACAGTCTCTACCTTGTTACAATGATGGTTAACGCAGCGTTGCTTCTTCTGGCTGCCACAGCTAGTGCCTCTCCAACTACACTTTGGGTCCGTCAAAACACGCCAAACTGGGAAGAGGTCAAGTGCACCGATACGAACATCACAGACGCCAAAGTTGCGTCTAATATACGCTGGCAAGCTGCCGATGCCAACACATCTTGGGATGCAGCCGTTGCTGCGTGGCATAATTATACACCTGGAGATGGCCAAGTCCAGCTCAAATTTCCAGCCTTTATCAGCGACTTCTACGGCGGCCCTGAAGGATGGGACTGCCAAGATCCTGTCAACACGCCTTGCTCAACGACAGTCCAGTGCGCCGACACCAAGACGCCAGCAGGGTATGTCATATCCCCGACTCTTTCATAGTCACAAACTGTCTTGGCTGACTTCTTATGTAGATTTCTCGTTCTGAATTCTTTCGCGAAGTTGCACGATGTAAGACGCGACTTAAAGTCCAATCTGGCTTAACCACTGACAGGTGATAAGATCTATCAAAAGTATCACGAGGCGCTACAGGATGCTCAACTCAGTATTTCCGCAGTGATGGGAGACTTCACTGGAGCCTTCGCCCCAAAGTTGAAGGCTAAGGATGAGTCAACGATAGTCAAGATTTTCCTTGATGTTCTGGCATTTGGCATTGGCATATCTTCAGCGGGGCTTTGGAACATTGGTCAGTCTGTTTTACTCTCACAATTGAAAGCCTTTGCTGATTTGAGCAGTTATCCATGACGCCGCCATCTTCGCCACGAGCGCTTACAGAAGCTTCGCCAAGGATACCTTCAATAGCGCCATCAGTTCCTCATTCGCCCTAGCCAAGGATACTACCAAAGCGTAAGCGATTTAACATTGGACTTGCCAACACGTTCCCAGAGAAGAGGCTAACGCACTCCATTGATAGCGCGAAAGACTCTGAGAGCGTCCAGAATGACTTGACCTCTGCAATGGGCACCCTTTTCGACGTATGGAAAAAGACTCAGGATGCCTACTTGTCAGAGGTGTTTTCGGGGTCGAACAGCACCACAAACAGCATGCTCCAAGGACTGATTCGCGATGGCATGATGAACATGGTCCCCGACGACATCAATCTCTCAGAAATGAAGAATACCGTCCAGACGATCTTGTTCGGTCAAATGATTCCCATTGCTTGGTCAGTGGCACCGGCTGGGTTCACCCCTTTTGTGCTGTAAGTCAAAACTTCCCAAGCTCTACCATCGCGCACCTTCTGGTATTCCTCAATCTTACACGACCCAACAGCAAGACGGGAGATGTGTGCTCAGATACGATGCCGAAGACACTAGACCCATACATGGACGAAGACACGCACAAGAAGGCAGGCGTCTGCTGGAACGGAAACCAATTTTACGTCCTGACCATTGGAAAATACCCAGACGTTGATGTACAGGCCGATACCCCGGGTCTTCCCGACTCTGATCCACCTTTCCAGCTTCTGGCTGGCGGTACTCATGACATTTTGGATGGAAAGAGCTGGGGTGGCATCACGCTGGACGACATCGTGATCAGTTCCTATGGCGGTTATTTAGCAAACGGCAACCGCAACGGCTACAACATGTCCTTGGATACCAACAGTGGACCTGTGGACGAGCTCATGCTTTCGGGAGGCGTGCGAACTCCTGGCTTTTTTACACTTCCTGTCTGCACGAGCATTTGGAACACACTGATGAATGTTGCAGGAAGTATAGAGGGCAAGAACTTTTACCCATGTGGCGTTGTTGTTGAGAAGACCTATCCTCAGTAAAAGGCAGCGGATGAGCCATTCTACAGCACAAGTGGCCTCGAGAAATAATGACAAACCTTAATGTTCATTCAAGGTCATTCTGTGATGTGACGTTGTGCGATAAAGCTTTGCTTGCCGCTAAATAGCTGAAACAGGAATGGATGGACGCTGTGGTAGATGTTGTTGGATTGCGGTCCTCTAACTAGAGACGACGGCCGTGATGGGGTACAAGTCAATGATTTCATTGCCTAATAGCTAGACAGCATGCCTCAGGCCTTCCTTGCCGATATCTACTCCCGGCCAAGTAAGGAGAGTATTGATGAAAGGGTACTATTCAACGCATAACTCAACAAGGGTTGAGAGTGTATTATGCCATTGCTATCTTCGTCCGAATCATTGAGGAAAGGCGTCACCAACATCGAACGCGCGATCAGACGTTGGACATCATAATGCCATTCCAATCTATGTACCCTAGACATCTATTATGTAGTAAACATTGGATCCCCCCATGAAATCTACAGCCCGTTATGATAAAAGTTCCGCTTTAATGCAAGAAAGAAAGAGCAAGAAATGAGTCCACCCAGATGCTATCCCGAGATCTACCCGTGAAGGTGGTACAATCTAAGATGCTGCAATAGTGCGCGTGTGGTATCAGAGTGATGAGGTAAGAGAGGTGAGTCGAAAGGGAATGAGCTTTGCTCACTCCGCCTTCTTGGAGGTCTTGGTACGGAGCTTCATGAGGAGGTAGACCAACGCGTAGGAGCTGATGGCGAAGATGACGACGATGGCAGCATCGCGCCAGCCATAGTAGTACTCCTTGAGGTTCACGGTCTGCAGGTAATCGCTGCCGTCGCGGTACTGGCAAACCTTGCATCCGGAAGTGGCGTCAGGGTTGATGAGATTGCTGGAGGAGCCCATGCCCATCATGTAGTCGGCCAGGTAGTTGGCGCAGGTGGTGCCGTTGGGCGGATCGAAGAGGGCGAACTCCCTTTCCTTGCAGGTGACCTCCGTGCCCCAGATGTCGAAAACAAGCATGCTGCCCATGAGGTAGTTGAAGGGGTTGAGCCAGTACCTGTGCAAACAGTCGGTCAAATGCGAAGGAATAAGTGGTAGGAAGGGATTCTACTTACATCCAGTACTTCCAGAAGCTTTGCAGCTGATCGTATGGTACGAGAACACCGCAGAAGGAGACCAAGACTCCGATAAGTAGCGGGTTGACCAGGGAGGCGAAGACGGCGTTGGGTGCATAGGCGGCGATGAACTGACCGATACCAGTATACACAAACTCGTACATGAGCATGACGAAGAAGGTAGATCCGGCACGGGAAGACTCGGAGGGAAATCCAACAGTGTAGTACCAGCAGACGTAGTAGAGCACGGCGCAGATAATGAGGTACGGGATCTCAGAGACGATGAGTCCAGTGACGAAGGCAACCCAAGAGTACATCTTGGACTTCTTCTCACGAGTCTCGAAGATGTCGCGGCGGTCGATGAATAGAGGTTGAACTTGAGCCAATACACCAGGCGCGACGAAGATGAAGTTGAAGATCGTGAAGAGACGCATCTGGAGGTCGCCAACGGAGTCACCAATCATCCAGAAGGAGAAACCGTTGAAGAGGGCAGAGAAGATGTGGAGAGCGAACTTGTTGTTGACGTAGTCGATGTTGCGGTAGAGGGACACGTTCATGCGATGGGTGACAATCTTGGTCTGGTCCCAGAGAGAGAGAGCAAACTCGTGACCATCGTCGACGGTGCCAGGAGGCTTGGAGGCGGCGTCTTGGATCATGTGGTCGAGTTCCTTGACAACGGCCTCATGCTCAGGAGAAGACAGCCAAACCTCGTTCCAGTCCTTGCCCTTGGACAGGTGGCCAGAGACGACGTCGATCATGTGCTCAGCAGGGTTGGCCTCCTCGGGGCAGGGGGCACCGTATCGACCAAAGTAGGAGCGGATAGTCTTCGCGTTGTCGCCAATGTCGCCGAAGTAGACAGTCTTGCCGCCCTTGGCGAGAAGGAGCAGGGTGTCGAACTGGGAGAAGAGCTGGGCAGAAGGCTGATGGATCGTGACGAGAACGGCCTGGCCTGCATTCGCAAGCTTGCGAAGGAAGCGAACGGTGTTATAGGCGGACTGTCCATCCAGACCTGAGGTAGGCTCATCGAGGAAGATCAAGATACTGGGCTTGGAGACGAGTTCGACACCGATCGTGACACGCTTGCGCTGCTCGACGGACAAGCCGTTGCCGACCTTTCCAATGAGGGTATCGGCCAGGTCGTGAAGTTCCAGAAGATCAATGATGGTGTCGACGTAGGCAAGCTTCTCCTTGCGGGAGGTGTCACGACTCTGTCTGAGAAGGGCTGAGAACTCGAGGGCTTCCCTCACGGTGGCATAGGGTTCGTGAACATCGAGCTGCTCGCAATATCCGGCGGAACGTTGGAAGGAAACAGGGAGAGGGCGACCGTCAACCATGATGGATCCGTGGATGGTACCTTCCGTCTTGCGCTGGGCCAGGACGTCAAGTAGAGTGGTCTTTCCAGCACCAGATGAACCCATCAAAGCTCCCAGCATACCCTGCAGAGGAGAGTCAGCAAATCGTTATTAAACATTGGGCGCTATGAAGACTTACAGGCTTGACATATCCTTGAACGTTATCCAGGAGCTTGCGGTCTCCGGAGGGGGTCTTGACAGTGTAGGTCAGGTTCTTCCAAGTAAAGATGGAGGTGTTGCGGACGAGGTTCTGGTCGGTCCCGTCTCCACTGGTGTTGCCGTTGGCATCGCGCTTCTCGTTGTCGCTCTTGTTGCCCGAAGCTTCTTCGGTAGTTTGAGCTTCCTCGTCATTCTTCAGAGCTGCGGTGACCTTGGCGTTCTCACGAGGGATCAGGAGGGAAGCACCACCCTCGGCGGCGGAACGCCAGCGAGACGTGAAGATGACCGTGAGAGCGATAAAAAGCACCCACCAGGCCCAGACAATGCCGAAGTTGCGCCAGACATGGCTGTGAGAGTAAGAAAGGGCTGACAGGTATTGATCACCCATAAAGGAAGTCTGGCCTTGAGTGGCGCCGGGAACTCCAGCGCAGGACTGGTGGTTGGGGTCAGTATAGCCGGGCCCGTTCGGGACAAGGTTGTTGCCGACGCAAGGAAGAAGCTGGCCATAGAACTCGGTCGACATGAGAGAGTCGAAGGCATATGCCAAGGGATTCTGCAAATAGATAGTCAGCAAATGATCGGGAGCAAAATGCTTCGCGTGGTGCGTCGGGGAGATGCGTGTGCACGGGCCAGTCGGTCCAGAGTCGGAGACCCACACCGCGGCGCCGATGTCCGGGATGTCCGGAGCATCGCCGGAACATCACCAGAATCATTGAAAATCAATCATAACACAACCACAAATCAAATAAGTCCCAAGAAATTACTCACAATCCAGAAGAGCCACACAAACCATGGGTGCATTTGTCCCTTTTGAATCATGTAACCGCAGTACATAATCGTCGCGGAAACGATGAAGCCGGATGCCTTCGAAGCGCCGTCGAATGTCGAGAAACTGGCACCAATGGAACGGAACATCGCGGTCATACACATCGTGGTGGCAAAAACGACGACCCAAAAGGTAAAGAAAGCTGACGCGCTCAGTTTAAGCCCGACCATGAAGTATAAGACCACGGAGAAGACCGATACTTGGAAGATCAAGACCGGGATATCGGCGGCGACTTGGGCGATACAAAAGGCGGCGGGATGGTAGTAGGCGAAGGACTTGTGCTTGATAAGCACAGGACGACCGGTGAAAGAGTTGGTAACTTCGGACATGGACAGCAAACTGTTGAACAAGAGGGCGAAGAAGAGAGCACCACCCTTGGAGAATAGACCACCAGAGTTGTTGGGAGCGTTGTAGAAGAGAGAACCGGCGATAAGAGCTTGGACCAAGGTAGACACCTGAGTGATGATGAAGGTAGCCTTGTCACCCCATATGATCTGGTACTGACGTTGAATACACGCCCCAACCTGAGTCATGAAACTTGTCGTGAGGGCACTGTTGGCGGGAAGTTGCTTGTGCTTCTCGTTTGCAACGCCTTGCTCGAACAACTTGGTCTTCTCCTTGGCTGCTTCTGTTGTTGGAAAATTGTACTCGGCGATCATTCGGGGGTAGATGTCCGACTTTTCGTACTCTGCTCGGAGGGCGGTGGCGGTGCGGGGGAAGGTCTTCTCGAAGCCGGCACGGATGGCTCTCTCCGTGGGAACGGTGACACCAGTGAGGAAATCAGCGACGTTTGCGCCGTCGGAGCAAATGAACCCGAGCTTCTCCATGAAGGGACGGGCCTCCTTCATGGGACCGTAGTACATCTCCTTGCCGTTGTCGAGGACGAGGACCTTGTCGAAGAGGTTGTAGATACCGTTACCGGCTTGGTAGAGGGTGACGATAGAGGCGAGACCAAGGACATCGGTCATGGCACGGACTGCCTTGGTGTATTCCAGGGCACTGTAATGATGTTAGTTCCGCAACTCCATCCAAAGCATAAGGTGAAGGAGTAACTTACGTGCTGGCGTCCAGTCCTCTGGTACTGTTATCCCAGCAAAACACCGAACCTCTCGTAGCCATCGTCTCGATAATAGAAACACGTTTCCTCTCGCCACCGGAAACTCCACGAACAAACTCGTTGCCGACCTTGGTGTCGAAAGTGTGCTGGATACCCATCGACTCCAACAAGAAATCTCTGTTCTCCGCTCTCAACTCCTCGTTGGATGATACACCATCAGGGAGGCGGAAGGGAATCTTGAGGCGGGTTGCAAAGTCCATCGTCTGGCCGACGGTAAGGGTGGGAAAGAACAACTCCTCCTCGGTGTTCATGACAATTTGGCCACGATACCTCTCTGCCTCTTTGTGAGACATGGAACCGTAGTGAACATCGCCGGTGACTGAAGAGTATCCGCGGCGGTGGTTGGCGAGAATGTTGAGTAGTGTCGTGCATCCGGATCCAGGTCTTCCGAGAACCAACAGCATCTCACCAGGCTTGACGCAGCCATGGGAGTTGTCGAGAATCGTCTTCAGGGGCGGCTTATGGCGGGACTCCTTGACGAGTTTGGGAATATTGAACTGTGATAGGACGTTTTCGTGGATCGACGCATCGGCGCTGACAGCCTGCACCGTGAGGTTCTGCCATGTCACACCCAGCTCTCTCGCAGGGAAACCAGAACATTCATCTCTCTGCCTCACGGCCTCGACCTTGTGCTTCAGATGCCAGGTGGTGTCGTCATCTGGGAGTTGGGCGAGCTCGAGCGACTGCTCGTAGTTGGAACCGTTGTTGAGCGTGCCGTCGGACTCCATGTTGCCTTCGCGAGAGTACGATGAGCCAACTTCTTGTTTTTCGGACGTGAAGTTCATCGTGCACACTATCTCGAAGGACTTGGAGTCGAGAGCACGCTTGATAGCAAAGAAGGAAGTCAGTAGCATGGGAACATCCTGGGGTGTGTGGGAGGTCTTCTATTTGTTATCTCTAGTCATTTTCGTCATTTGCTGTTACCCCTAAAGTCCGGCCGGCCCGCCGATGGATGGACTTCGGCCACATGGGCAGAGATTACGACCCGATCAGAAGCTACCAGAGATCTCTGTGCAACAAGCAAGCACCCCTAGCATGGAGGAATAACGGGTCCAAATCGGGGCAAGCGGAGTGAATGTGATAGAGGAGGGCACGCCATGGCAACAAGGTGACCCGTCATCCCGTGTCTTCGATGACAAAATTTCGTCCGAAAGCTTACTCTCCAGGCGCCCCCAAGCACGCTGCACGACGCCATTGTTGTCCGAAGGTGAAAATAATGTTTCGGGACCGTGGCCTAGGGCCCTGGGTCCGCTGAATAATTGTTTTGCCCTTCATCCCACTTGCTTCAAGAGACCAAACATGGCAATCTGGTTGGATGAACCCTGCATGCGACGGCGTGGCAGCTGGGCGCTCGGGGTTGGTTCCCTGCCCGAGGCGACGGGATGCCGTGGGCCAGACCCAGGCAGATCCCTTGAAAAGACCCGAGAGCCGCAGTGAGGCTCACCAGTCAGACTCGGTCTACCGTCCCAAAGCAGCGAGGAGGCCGCTTACTCAGCGGCGAGCTGGACATTTTTGGGACGGTTCGTAGGGCTTGGTGTTGTTTCGGGGGGAGGTTGTTGGTGCCGAACGAGTCGGGGCGGCGTGTCTCGGAGCGCCGGGCACGGGCGCAGAGTTTGGAGATGACGGTGGAGCACGCTTGAAGTTTTGCGTTAAGGTTTCCCCGTGAGGACCAATTAAAGCACGGGGCGCGGAGGAGAACGCTCCACTTTTGACGTTGGCCGCTTAGTCAACAGCAATCGGATGCCGCTGAGTCAGCGGGCCGTTTCCATACATCTACCGAAGGGGGGAATGACTGCCGTAAACAGGCGTGTTCTTGATTACTCGTGGTGCGAGCAGAGAGAAAGAAAGGCGGACGACTGGCAAACCGGCTTCCCTACCGAACGCGAGGCACGCGAGACGGATTACCTCACTGGAGCTATCCGGTCCCTGGCGACACCAAAGCAGCGTGCCGCGGAGTGCGGCTGCTAACACGAATCAGAAGCTCCGGAGTGAGGGTCAACATGAGGAAGAGAGCGTGTGATTCCTGTCACAGGAGAAAGGTATGCTTCCGGCCCGTCTATCGTGGACTCAAATTTGTTTACCTGTCTCAGACGACATGCTAATCTGTTTTCATTTTTTCAAGATTCAATGTGACGGGGCCGTGCCGCAATGCAACTGGTGCAAGCACCATGGAATGGCATGCACTTTCAACCGCGCCACCAAAGTGAAGAAGCGAGTGGCCACAGCTAGGTGAGTTATCCCTGCGGAATTGGCACCCACCCAACCCCTATCTCTCTTTTTTCTCTCGATGAATCATCGATCGGAGCATCAAAGATTTACGACGTCCGCAGGGCTGGATCTGAAAAGGACCTAGTCGAGCGCCTCAACCGTATCGAACAAGCTCTCGAGGCGGCTCGGCGGAACCAAGGCGCCCAGGATGCTGGGGATGAGGGGCGGGACCCATCCATGTCCCCATCGTCATCATCGGCGCCAATGTCAACCGTCGGGCCGGACCCCCCGGCCGCCGACGGGACCCCTGAGGCATCCCAAGTCCGAGCCTATGACTCATCTATACGGGCATCCGGCGCTACGGTGGGTAAGATGCACTTTGCCGGCTACTACATGGGCGATATCAGCTCTTACAATGGCATCCCGTTCTTCTCCGCCGACGGGCAAGACTGGATTCGTTCCCGGACGGGCGAAGATGCCTCCATCAACACTTTATTTGCTCTTGGCCCACTGTGGCAGACCCAGCACCCGGTTCCCATCCTTCTGGGGTTCCCGCAGACCAACACCGGAGGTGAACTTCCTAATCGGGTAACTGTCGAAGAGTACCTGGCGCTCTTTCGTGCCTCTCACTTTGGGCTATCTTTCCCCCTTATCGACCATGCCTTGTTCATGGAAACAATCGAACTGGCTTACAGCTCGACTGACGGCTCACCAAGTCTCGAGGTCGTGACAGCAAAAGCATGTGTCTTTTCATTCTTTGCCGTTGTCTCTCTTTTTCAAGATGAGTGGAAGTCGGTGCCAGAGATTGATGGCGACGCGTGCGCGGGAGCAGCTCAAAGCCTGTTGGCAATGATCCTCCAGGACACCAATATCACGGCTCTCGAGACCGTCTTCATGCTGGTAAGATTTTGGTTGTGAGGCAATTGCCGAAAGGTTGCTGACGTTTGACTTTCGTAGAGTTTGTATCATCTTTTCTGCGGCCACCTCCAACAAGGGGCCATGTTCCATTCGGCCACATGTCGAGTCCTGTTCATGCTTGGCGGGCATCTTGAGCCCGGGACGAGCCGCACCCCCCATCAGTCGCCAAAGGCTGGGGACGACCATGCTTGGCGAGTGAGGAACCAGCTTCGAAGGCTGTTCTGGCTGTCGTACAAGCTTGACAAGGAGATTTCCCTGCGAACGGGTCAACCGCCGAGCATCGACGACGAGCACTGCGACCTGTCTCTTCCGCAAATGGATTGGTGGACGCGAGCTTCTGACGACACGGGTGGTTCGCCATCATTTCTCGACGAGGCGACAATCACGTCAACACTGCAACCAGATTCGCTGCAGCTGACCATCATCAAATCGAAGATCAGTCGAATGCTGTATTCTGTTGCGGCGCTGAAGAAGAGCGATGCGGAAATGCTGAGAGATATTCGCGAGTTGGATGATGAGTTGGAGGGATGGAGAATGTCAGTACCTCAGTCGTACAGGCCGACCTTGACGTTCCCTCGAGGGACGATGACCATCAGGAAAGGCCGGTTGGGCATGGAAGAGATCATCCTCCACTTCGAATACCACTACTTGATGGCCATGATCCACCGAGCCAGCGGCAGGTGTCGATGCTGGGCAAGTGGTGAAGGCGGTGGACTGGAGGGAGTCAGCTCGAGTCTTGCGCTATCCGTGCAAGCGAGTCGATCAACGCTATATTTCCTGCGAGCCGCTATTCACGGTGTTGAGCAGGTTGCGTTCTGGTAAGTTGCCGAAAGGTACACCGTTAGGATACAACGAATCATTGGCTGACATGACCAGGATGGTGGTTTTCTACCCCATGTCGGCTATCCTAACGATCTTCTGCAATCTACTCCTCGACCCTCTAAACGCAAAGGCCGCAGAGGACATGGAGCTTTTGCAATCAGTGCCAAAGCTGATTGAAGGCATGCGAAACCGCCGCTTGACGGCATGCGAGGTGGCTCATGTCAAGATGATTGACGAGTTTGTCCTCGAGTTGACCCGGCTTGGCACATCTGCCATCGCCAAGGCCAAGCGCGAGCAGCTGGCGAATTGATGTTCTTTGGAGAAAAGGATCACTGTGTTTTATCAAGCAGGGCGTTCGGGTCCGGGGATCGTTCGACTGGTCAAGACTTGTATGAGTGATTTGACGGAATGAATGGACACTAGTGGCTGGCGTTGATATAGAAAGGCAACGGAAAGCAAAATAATGGTATATGGTATTCCTCCAGAACAGTTCCATCTCCTGAAAAGATGAGATCAGTGTCGCATGTCAGATGAAGGAGAACTTTAGATGTGGCCTGGGCTTGAGAGAAGACGACGTGGTGGGTGCCAGCGCACGTGGGAAGCAGGTTTAACCGAGACTGCTGGACCGTGCGTTATTTTCATTTTTTGGAGGAAGGCACGATGGAAAGCGGAGAACAGACCAATGGCACCGGAGGAATTCCGCTCCTCCAATGACCAGCGAGATGTCCGTTTTCCGTTTCCCTCCCTCTCTCCAACATTCACGGTGACGCTCGACACCTTACCACGGAAAAGAGTCCCGCACTGCTCTTCTCGCCCGATCCTGGCCTACGTTTGTTCAGTCGGTCACAGATCCATCTCCACTGCGGGTGAAGCCGATTCCACGTCCCTAAAGATCACAATCGGGACGGCGCCACCAGCACCACGTTGCGGCCCCGACCGTCAAGTCGCATCAGGCCAGACATGAGAGCTACGCCCATCACTCCACCTCGGCCGCTCTCTCCGAGATCAGTGGCAAGGCCGTTCATTTCGACCACATCTCATCTGTTCATCAACAACGTATATTCGAACGATTGGCCGGACCACGCGCCACCTGCCACATCGTGAATGGCAATGTCAATGGCTCGTCGTCGACCCTTGCATGTCAGCAGTCGCTAAGCGGCTAGGTCGCAGCAGCAGGGTCCATCATCTCCACATTCGCGCATCGAGCCAACGAACTTCCAGTCGAATGATCACCAGAGTCGAGGCTGAATGGCCGGTTAATCTATCGATGCATCCTCTAGCTCGACATTTTCTGGGGTCCCCAGAGGTCCCGCCACACCCAGAATGCTTGGGACGGCAGCCATTCTTGGAATCGGCATGTCTCCGGCGGTGCATTCACTCCTCGGCCCCTTCTCCAAATCGTCCTGCCTTCACGGCAGCCCCTCCATCATGCCTTCCCCTCACGCACTGGGGTAGTTGGGGAACCCTGCACACCCAGTCCGTCCCCGGGAGGATGGCTCGTTGAAATACCAATGCCTCCTGCCGACCGCAGCGGCCACCCGTCCTGCTGTCTCTCGAAAAGCACCACCACATGCGAGTCGAGCTCGGGCAGGGTCGTCAAGTCCTTGTGCTGCGAAGGCCGAACATCTTTCCAACATTCGCAGCTTTTGATAGTATTCCATCAGCATGCTCGTCAACCAGCCAGTTCGTCCCCGGCCGATCAAGACTCGGTCTAGAGCAGGTTCGTATGAGCCTTCTCGTAAGACAAAGTGTTGAAATCGTCTGACATGTGTTTTCCTACCTTCAGGATGCAAGTACTGGTAAGTGACCCCGGCCCTTCCCGCTTGCGAGAGTCTTTGCTAACGACTGACAGCCGAGACAAGGTTCGTCACCATGGCAGCCTCCTTGTTGACCATCTTACCAACACTCATCTTAGAGAAAGAAATGCTCCGAAGAACACCCCCAGTGTCTACGATGCGTGCAAGCCGGTGTCGCTTGTGTGTACGAGCCTATTAAGAAGAGAAAAAGGAGGACGTCCACAAAATCAGCAATGTTCTCAGATTCCAACGCCTCCGACGACTCGAGTAGTCCGACGGCTACCACTGACCTCCAAACGAGCCCCGACACGAGCGTCCTCACGCCGCCTGACGTCGCGCAATCCAATGCCAGTGTGCTTTCAATGTCGCCGATATCTGCGGATAACTGCTTTTCTGCCTCCATAGATTCGATGCTTCCTCTGGGCGAGGACTTGGACGGCTCGTATGAGTACGAAATGGGTTACGAGGATTCCGGAACTCTTGGAGAAGGCTTCACGACAATCACGGAAATTGGATCATGCCAGAAGATGGCCGATACCGACTTCCAACTCCCGCTAGCCACCATGGATGGCAGTGTCCACTCAACTGACGAATCCTTCTTCTCAGCAAGCCTAGACATGTCATGGAACGAGCCCTCGTGGTCGACAGCGTCCTCTCCGCTTTTGAGCATGTTGCCCCCTTCCTTCCCTAGCGCTCCTGACTGCCCTGAAGACACAGGCTTGCTAGATCACTACTCTAAGGTCATGTTGCCGATGATGGGCTTCAGAGAAGGGGTCAGCAATCCTTACGAGCAGCACATCATTCCTCTTTCGCATAGGAGCTCTGCCGTCCGAAGCGCCATCTACGCCCTGGCCAGCGCGCATCGAGAATACGCTGGCTTAGAAAACACCGAAGGATCGGCTTGTTTCCACGAGCGAGCTGTCGCAGGCTTGTCGGCGATCATTGAAGAAGGCGATGGCTTCGAGGAGGCGCTCGCGACAATTGTATTGCTTTTGCAGTACGACTTGGTAGGCCGTCAGACCTTTGAGACGTGAACTGTCACTGACTGTCGCAGCTTATGCAACGAAGTCTGTCAATCATCACAAGCAATCACCTTCAGGGGGCATGGCACATCATTAGTGCCATGCCGTCGCCGAAGAGTGCCAGTGTTGAGTTCTTCGAACAGGTCCGTCTCACGAATCACTAGGCTTTCCAGTACTGATGGATTGCAGGTTTTCCGATATTTCGACGTACTCAACGCTCTCACCAACGGCTCGACCCCAGTGTTTGCCGCACCTAAAGCCAATCGAGCATACTCACCGGGGAGCTCCCCACCCCCTTTCACCTTTAGCGGAGTCGACCCTGTCTTGGGTATGGCCGAAGACCTTTGGCCAACGCTGCATCGCCTGGGGGAATTGACTACCATGAAGCGGGAACTTCAGAGTGCCATGGCCACAGGCCAGGCATCGAAGTTTGCTGTCCTTCGGACCGAGTATCAGACCACTTACAAGGCCATTGAATACGCTCTGGAGTCATGGAAGCCTACTCTACCTCCAAGATTTAATCTTGTCAACCGGGTTGTTGATGGGCCTGCAGATGCATCCGAGACGGAACTCGCCAACGTTAGATGGACCACCAGCACAGCGCTTGCATATAGGCAGAGCGCGCTGGTCTACCTATACAGCACCATCTCCGAATACCCATCATCGCACGATCTAGTGCAGAAGCACGCACAAGCGGCCCTGTGGCATTGCGCGGCATCTGTTTCTCACGGTGGAGCCGGGCTCACCATGCTGTGGCCACTGTTCTTCTCTGCATGCCATGCGGTCTGCAGCCGGGACCGCGGCTTAGTGCGCCAAGCTTTCACAGCATTTGGTACTAAAAGGGGGACAGTCAACACAGAGAAGCCATGGGCTGTTGTCCAGGAAGTGTGGCGAAAGATGGACATGCGGGCCTATGGCAAGGAGCAGGTGGGCACTGAGGCCTGCCCAGGCTTGTGGAAGCAAGTTGCTGCGGACATGAAAATCGGCATCGTCTTTGGCTGAGGGATAACCAGACACGCGGCGACAAAGAGCTGCGCTCTCTGAGTCACGGTGTGCTATTGTCACGACACAAGGGCGGTTACCCAAGGCTTTCTCGGCCGACGGGAAGAGGGAGGCACAGCAAACATCGGACTGCTGAACATCAGGAAAATACGGCGCATCGATACCCAAAATACCACAATCGTTTTTGTTCCCACAAGATGAACTGCAGCACCAGATCTACTGATTGACAAGTTGAAAAACCGTTCTTTGGTCGTACCTCAGCGGAGCAAACGAACCACCCTGTCAAGCTAATGCAGCTCATGATTGCATCCACTCCAACTACAGGACCCGCCACTCCTTCAGGTGAGTCGACGTGGCTCGACCAATGCCAACGCCACTGGCCTGATTGTCCGCCAACCAAAGTTGGGGAACACGGAGCCGCGTCTGATGACTGGGGTCGGTTTCCCCACAGGCCAGGGAGCGCAATTCAGGCTGATTGCCCTCCGCAGATCCAGAGACGGGAGGCATGTCAAATACTCGCATTCTGCGCAGACGCAGAGCTGAAGACTAGAGCACTTGGGCCCCTGGCAGTCTCAAATTTCTAGACGCCAGTCAAACGGGCCAGAGAACTTCATCTGCAGGCGGCTACCGATCTGGTTAAGCAATTTCTTCGTCCCATGTTTGCGCACACCCTTAGCTGTTCATCGCCATGCGTACCAACCACACGATGCAACGCAATGTGCGATCCCAATACCGGAATGCCATTCAGCCTGACGGGTTCTTGTCTCTGGAACCAAGATGCGACAGACTTTGGGTCTCGGTTCGACGAGAGGGGGTATGAGAAGCGGTCAGTTACCTCTGCTCTGTACCCTTCTTCGCGTCCCGGCACGATTGTGGCTTAACGTAACTCATGTAAGTATGGCTGAGGCATGAACAGAGTCCGAGATGAGCTCATGCCACTTGTGTTGTCTGGTCACGGGATGTGAGAGCAGCTGGATCAACAGTCAATCCAACCCGATGGGCTCGCCTGTTCCGCGTCCTGGGAGAAGCAACTGATCCTCCGTTGTCACACCAGCGTGTATCCTGTCGCTCCTCGCCGTAATTGGACATGCTGGTGACGCATACAAGGCCGAGCAGACCTTCTTTAACCTCTGACATTTCGAGGCTCGAAAACGGGCCGCAGCGATGGTCATGTGACAGATGCAAAGACGGCACAGCTGGGACAACTGGCGAGTAAGGTCGCCTGGTTTGCCTGAGCGACCACAACACGCCTGCATGTGTCACTGCAGGCATGCAGAGCTCGCTGTCGTTCCAGTCCGCAATTAGCAGATGCCGAACCCCAAGGTCTCCGAGCCAGGGTCTTCTCCAAATTCCTTGAGATGGTGGTCTTACACAGCGCCATGTTCGTTTGGGTGTGTGTGGAAGCTGCGCGGCAGGCAAACGGGCGCTGCACTCGTCTGGCACGTGGCTCGGTTCGGCCGCGAAAGGATGGCTGCTCATCAACCCACCTGGATCTGCCCAACGGCTTTGCGCCCGCAGCACACAAGACGGAAGGATGAGGTGTGAGAAATGTGTGGCGCTTTTAGTATAGAGGGCAGCGGGCGGGCTTCGGCGGCGGTGATTCGGTCCGGCGACAACGCTGCCCTCTCGTTGGCTCGTCTTGTGGCTCGGCTGGGCTTCCCCTGTCGTCGTTGATTGGTCCTTAGGATAAGTTGAGAGATGAGGCATGTGGATGCTAGAAGGATTCAATGATTCAGATCCTGGGGAAGTTGCAACATCCTTCGACCCCGCGTGACGGGTTGCGGGTGTAGGTGGGTGTTAATTTCGAGACACACTGTTGAGACTACCTAGTACCTGCTTCTGAGGACCCTTGAGGTTACTTTCTGTCTAGGTAAGAGGTTGCTGATGTCGTTGAAATGATTGGGGGCCAAGAAGTGGGATGTAGTTTAAAGTCGTTTATTGCTGGAGGCTCATTTGAAACAGAGTAGCTGAAGACTTTTGCTGCCCCGGCGGATACTTCTTACTAACCGGGAGGGGGAGTACACATGTTATGTCGAACATATTCTTTATTTTGAAAGTTTTACTTTCCCTGTCGTACTTATCCCTACGACTATCTCGTCGTCGACCCTACTGTCGTTCATGCCCACTACCCGCCCGGATAGTGAAGTTCAATCCAAATAGTAACTATGCGAGGACAATTGTCCGTGCCTGTCCGCCCTTGCCATGCGGCCAAGACCTGACTCGAGCACAGGGCTTAGTACGGGACACACTCGCAGTAGTTACCCGGCAGGCTGTTGGTAACAACGTTAGCTTGGACTGTAGCATTAGGTATCCAATCTCTCAAGGTAGAGTCAACTCACTGGCACAGGTTGTCTGCGAAACCGCCGCAGTTCTGGGGGCAGTCCGCCGTGCTTTGGCAGGTTACGGCGTAGGCTCCTTGCGAGAAAACGGCCAGGGCGGTCATGGCGATGGAGATAACGTTAACGCGCATGTTGGGCAGAACCTTATTGGAGGTGAGGTGGCGAAAAAGAAGTGTTGTGTTATTGTGTGTGTCAGTTGGTTGGATAGAGTTGAGTTGAGCGAGTAGGAGTTGAGACGAACTTATCAAGACCTTTATACCAACAGACATCCACTAAGTAATCAGTCCGCTCTACGCTGTGATCGACCCGGTGTCGTGGGCCATCTTGTCTATTAAGGTTTTGGGGGGAGGATACACCGCTTACTCGTACGTCGGAATCTCATGCGAGTATCGTCTCGACGTCGTGGTTAATATATGAGAAACAGACCGGATTACCTTAGTGTCTATTCTGATTACTCTACTTGAGCGTTTTGGCTAGTTAGTTGTCTGGGCTCATCCTGTCTCTAGCCCGCGGGAGAGGCTTCGCAGCGGCGTTAGATGGTTCGGGAGTTGTGTTGCCTATTAGAGAAAGCGAAACCGAAAATTGGGAACCCGAGTTGTGGGGTGTGCACTGTGCGACGGGCGTACTTACTACCGGAGGACCCGGGCGCAGAGTCTTGGCATTCTCATACTTGACTCGGAGTCGGTGTACGTTGCTGTGAGATCGGAGTCGGTTTGTTCTTTTAAACAGAGGCTTGATTTAACCACGACTGGGCAAAGTGGCTTTGGTGTAAGAGGTTCGTCTGATGGGGCACATCTTTCGTCTGATGCGGATACGCGGAGTTGAGTCTATTTCCCCGGTCTCGACGCCGATCAGCGGCTCTTGCAAGCCAGTAGAACCTGGCTGTAGCGCATCAAGCGTATTACGTTTTCTAGCACCAAGGCGGTATGCATTGCTATGTTATTGAGATTCCCATGCAACCATGCTGATGACCGTGCCCTGTTGAAATCTCTGAGGCCTGTTAGTTGTTCGCCAAACACATGTAGGAAATTCCTGAGCACCAATCTCCCAGAAGCTTCATGCACACACTTGGAAACATGCTTCGGAAGGATCTCAACAAATGCCTCCCATTTTACGGCGTAGGTCGCTTCATCCATAACTTTTGAGATGAAGATATAATTACAGGAAAGCGAAAGTGTCTGACTCGTGCGGCGTTTGACTATTGAGTCGCGGTTGACTGATGTGCCTTAGGCGTGCTGTGAGGGTTTTTTTCAGATGTTGATCAAGAAATCAAATATTTTGACAGTTCAGAGCTATGACGATGAATAATTGAGGTTGCATCGTTGGGAAGGAATACATTTAGTTTAGCGTCCTTGACATCTAGGCAACAACCTGAAATCGGGTATGGTACTGTGAAGTGACTTTGATGTTCTGGTCCGTGAGAGAATCGACAGTGAATACAAGATCGGAGTCGCTCACGGCACAGACTGGAAGGAATATGAGAAGTGAAGTTGAAATATAAAAATGCGGCAGGAATGACAGCCAACTGAAGCTGGAAGGCTAGCACAAAGCGAAAATTACTCTCGAACCGAGAGGCGGGTCTAAAAGGAGTATGAACAATGAGAAGGTAGAAACAAGAATCAAAAGGTAAAGTCGTTGTCTTATAAACGAACTGCCTCTAGGACACATCATATGCCGATGAAGTCAGTCATAGAAGACAGTCAACTTGGGAGCCCTGCCTAAGGCAGATTGGTGGGATTTGACGTTAGCGAAGGGACTCACTTTCCTTGGTTGACAACTTTGAAGGTAACGTAGCTGAAATCAAAATCTGGGGCAAGCTCCTTCCTTCTCTCAACTCTCTCACCTTCACATCCTGCGACAAGGCGGCTACCAAGATGTCGCCAGCTAGCAGCAACACCGACGCGACCGCGACTTCCGCGAACGAGCTTGACAACCTCAGCGGTCAGTCATCATTATTGATATTGATAATTCGTGTTCTCACTGATCCATGACATAGCTGTTCTCGAGTTCCGCGTCAAGCACGCTTGACGAGTCAACAACCAGGGCAAGCACGAGGAGGCGGAGGAAATGGCTGCCAAACTTCTGATGGAGCCCGCTCTGAGCTCAGTCCACCAAGGCTGGATGCATCTGCTGCTGGCGGGATCACCCCATGACTACGTCCACCATGCCAATGAGGCGGTCCGTCTGTTCACTGAAGTCCTCGACGAGAACAAGCCCGCAGCGACACCTCATGAGCTGGACTGCATGACCAAAACGCTTGAGAAAGCGAAGGATGCCCAGAGACAGGCTCTTAGCGACAAAAGGGCTGCTGACCGAAAGGCTGCTGAGGCACTGTGAGTATCACATTTTTCTTTGGTTTTTGCAGCACTATTTCCGTTTGTTCTGGCCTTATTGCTGCCAATCGTCTTTGCTATCCAACCGCGTCCCCGTCACCCTTGCCATCCTATTAACCATCATAGCGCTTTCGACGTCTTCTCCATGGTTTACATTTTTCTCCTTTTTTGACTTTGTTCTTTGCCGTCTTCATTGTACCTCTAGTTTGTTGTCTTCATCCTTGGCTGATGTCCTCTGTCGGCCATCTGTCAGCCCGGTCTTCTGTCGGCTCTATTCTCCATCGTCCCCGCTTTCTTTCATCACCGTCTCTGTCGTCCCCAATCTCTGTCACCCATGATCTCTTTCGTCGTCGGTCTCTGTCGTCGTTGGTTTCTTTCGTCGTTGTTAGCCTTAGCCCTCGTCATCTCAATTATCTATGAAGCAAATGCTCAGTCGTGCTGATGGATCTAGTGCTGCGGGCAAAACGATGAGTGATCTCCACGACGATAAGATGTAGGAGCTCCAGAAGTTCGAGGACGATCAATCTGCTGAGGATCAAGCCTTTGCCCAGGGTAGCGACCTCCCCGGTGTGGTTAGCGGTAGTCACGGCCCCACTTCCTCCCATCTGCAGCTCCGATGAAGACATGACCTGAGTTGGTTCCTGTAACTTGACTACAGCGGAGATCAATGGATTCCAGCCCCCGTAACCCTATTTTGCGTCACTTCTTCTCTTGTGTTCAGCACATGTATCTCATCAGCCTGAAGTGATAGGGATGGACGGCGAGGGAGATGTGCACAAGCCGGAGCGTCCCCAATAGACTTAACCTCAGGGTTCCGCTTAAGATCATTCTCTACCAATTAAAACTATTGATAACCATGCTATGCCTCACGGCACTCAGTCTTTCTATCCTACTTATGTCTCGAACGGAGAGATAACGTAGATTCTTGTATTAGTCTCCGTTATACGCCACTTCACCTTATGTATTCGGTTGCATACACGTTTCATGATATCGCTTTGGGTCGGTTTCGATCAGACGCTTTTGAGTTTGACGACGATATCATGGAAGGCTTACGGTGCTGAGCCTCTTCCTTCATTCACATCTCTGATATAAAGATGACCTAGCTTATGAAGGGTTCAAGATCCATAAAAGAGACAACATGTAGGTGAGTGCGTATGAGGGCTATATGTCTGTAGCAGAATGTTTCAGAACAGGCTGCGTTATTATCCTCGGAATCTGAGCTGTCTAAAAGTCTTAGTCGCGTGATGCCCGCGCACGTCTATTCCAAACGCCTATCTCCAGTTGCCTCCGTTCCCTCTTCATCCCTCTCACTCTTCGTCTTCTTTTTCTCCCTCTTGAACAGATACGCCACGGTGGCCGTGATAGCTGCCTGGGCTCCAAATGCAATGGTGCTGAAAATAAAGCCCTTCCTGAACTTGGGCGCGTCAACCTGAGGGTACGTCAAGAGCGGCACCCACGCGTTGAAAGCATAACCCAATGAGTTCATGATGCCGATAACGATGGCCCTTTCCTCCGCATCGGCGCCGCAGATTTCGTTTGCCCAACTCATACTCAGCGGGCCGTATGGCACGGAAGCACGCTGAAGCAAGAAGGCGAACCATTTCAGGCCATCTGGGATGTTCCAAATTGCCAGCAGCAGAGCAGCGAAACCTCCGAGGAAGGTGGATATTGACATGATACTGGCGCGGTGACGAATGGCGTCGGAGATAATTGCGAAGGAGACAGTCAAGACGAGCTGAATCGCTGAGGCTGCTGTGGGGATGATGTTCTGAGTTGCGATGTTAGCTTGACGGAAGTCCACGACATGTGTTACACTGGACTCACAATCTTTTCGACAGACTCTCCCTTGGACTTAAGCCAAAGTGAGAACGGGTTCACACTACTGGAAGGTCCAATGTTGATGAAGATGATGTACAGAACCGTGAGGTAGTACACGTGCCATCGGCCTGAACAGTCAGCTTTCGGTGTCATTCGCTGGAGCATAATTCTAACTCACCAAAGATGCGCTTGAAAGCTGAAAGGCCAAGCTTAGTACGAGGCGCACGTCCGACGGTATTCATACGGTTCCGTGCCATCTCTCGGTCCTATGATCGTGTCAGCTACCACGAGTTGTGAGGAATCGGGTTTTGATAGGCTTACTTTCTCATTTAGATAGAACGCCCTTGTGTTTTCTGGCAGATCTGGAATGAGGAAGAACCCAGCGATGCAAATTGGCAGGCTGATGATTCCATCCATGATCTAAACTCGTATTAGCGCAATGCAACAGTCATAGTCTCATTCGGAACACTCACAAAAAGCCACTTCCAGCCCGTGAGACCGTGGACACCATTCAGCCCCTTGTACACGCCAGCCTGCAGATAACCCGAGAACATGCTCGCTGCCGCGGAGGAAGCATGAAAAATACATGCCCTCTTGCCCAGCTCAGACGGCTTATACCACGATCCGAGAATCGTATGCGCAGCTGGGTAGAAGATCGACTCCGCCAAACCCACAAAGAATCGAATCACGATAACATGATTCGAAGTCTTGGCCGCCGCAAGACAGAACGTCAAAACAGTCCACAGCAGCTCGCAGGACGGCACCCAAATCGACGGGCGCACCTTCGTCAACACAATCTGCGAAGGGATCTGTCCCACGACATAACCCACAGTCCACGCCGTGTCGATCAGGTTCAGCTCATTTCCGTTCATGGACAGGTCCTCCTTCATGCCGGACACGAAAGCATTGCTGATGTTGGTCTGATCCAGGTTCTTGATGAAGTATCCGAAACTGAGCATCGTGATCAGGAAGACATCCAATTTCTGGATGAACACGCGCTCCTCGTGGGAGCGGCCCGGCTCGTAGTCCCAGATGTAGGACCACCATGGCGCCTTCTCCTTGCCTTGCGGTGACGTTGCCGAAGTACGGTCGGAAAAGGACTCGTCCACCGCCAGCCCCTTGGGGGACTCGCCCTCGTGCTCGGACGGCATCTCGAGCAGAGGCGTCACTTCTGAGGGACCCAGGGCGTTAACTTGAGAGAACCGTGGGGAGAGAGTTGTTGAGAGAACGCAAGAACCACCTCAGAACGACCGAGAGTGATTTCCAAAAGTTTTATTTCACGCCGATCATCCTTTTCAGGGTCCCGTACCGAAATTTAAGTACCCGAACTCGGATTCCAATATCCTAGCCATCGCGCAAGAGCTCAGGAGACCTGGGTACGACCTCAAACATAGCAGTCTTCGACCGCAGACTGGCTGTCAGACGTCGGGAGTGGATTTGGGACGGGTCCGAGGATGAATGATGTGCTGCGGCCGGTTGGTGATTCGCCCACCCTTGGCGTGGGGTGTGTCGCCATCGCGGGGTTCGCTGTCGTGATTCGACCAGCGCGACTCGGTGGCCCCTTTAACGCCGTTGTCTGGGACATCTGTCAGCGACAACCCCATGAGATTCAGCTTTTAAGACACCGGTGTGGATCGGTCTTTGGTTTGCTAGGGAGAAGGATTGGTAATACGTTTTATTTTCCGTGTTGGGCTTGTAGCCGGCGAGATCCGGGTCGGGATATATCCGTGTGTTTCGGGGATTGGGCTGGGCTGCGCGGCTGCTAATCACGTCATTCGGGGCCGGAAGACGCCATCGCCATCCCCGGCCCCGGTCCATCTAGGCATACCGAGAGACGGTCTGAGCACCTCCATGGTAATGTGTGAACCGGGGCCCCGCGATTTGAATCGGATCACGGAGTGGAACCACGGAGCCACCATTGCTCCGCTTTCTCCGACCCAGCGGCAGCGCCGGTACCGGTTGAGCCGCCGTCTTGGCACGGGTGACGACCCTGTGTGTGCGTCAAAGGGGCAGGCAGGACGACGATAGCAACAGTTCCACCGCGTACAAATGCAAGAGCAGATAAGAACCACTCAAAGTATTGTTCTCGTTATATTGTACGACTTTCGCTTGAACTATCTGCTATCAATGTGTCGCTCAGGATTCGGCTACTTCAATATCAAGCTTTGCTTATCAGCTTAAAGTTGCGGAAATGGCGCCGCTGACCGTATGATCTCAGAGTTTGCTATGTCATTCCGGATGATGTCGTAGAGAAACACGTTGTGGCCCTTCTCCTTCAATGCGCCATTGTGCTTCACCATCTGAATCGCACCCTGCAGATGCCGTTGCACCCACGGAATATTACCGAGAAGGATCTGCCATTTTTCAACACTCCATAAATGAACACAACCTAATACGCAGTCGAGGTAACTTACCTCGTCTTGTGCTAGGAAAACAGCTACCGTAATGATGGAATCACTGATTGGAGATTGCGTCTCTAGGGTGCATATGGCTTGCATGAGTATTTGCGCGCAGTCGACTTTGTACTGCAGAGCCAGTTGAACATAATGCGCCCCCTGTTGTGGCAGACAGTATGACAGGTGCCGACACGTCACAAGAAATAGGCCATTTAGACCGCTGATGCTGGTGGCTGCAAGCTGTACGAACTGCTTGCTTATGTTTCGTGCACTGGCTCCCGGAAGTCTGCTCTGATTGTATTCAAATGTCGAACAGGGTACAACGTTGTGGGCATCTATATTGTTTAATCCGGTCAAAATATGCTCTTCTAGTTCGTATCTTATGTGCAGGAATGACCTTGGGAAGTGTAATATGTTTACAATCAGGCGAGCCACGAATGTAACTTACAATAATCCAGGAGGAAGTCTTCTGTCGGACTGAGGCGCCTTGCAAAACTGGCGAAGGGGTCTCTCCGGCCACATCCCAGGGGAGCTATGGGGCCCGAAATGACAGATACTTGAACTTCATCTGCGGCTCTTGAAGGAGGCTGTTTCCCATTAAAGTCATTGCGAATTGCTTTGGTGGCCTGGTATTGGATAACCCTCTGGCGCCGCGTCTTGGCGTGCGCCGCCCGAGCCGCATGGGAGTGAACTCGGCGTTGCGCCTCGGCCGACTGGGCTCCAAGGGTGGACTTCTCATGTGAATGGATGAATTGAATATCATGTCCTATTGTTGCCATGATGCTTTTCATTCCAGAAGTCTGTTCGACAGCTTAGATGGGCCCCCATATTCTGGACTTTAGGCCTGTCACGATGCGTCGAAAACGAGGGCCGGACAGTTTGTCAGCAAAACCAGGTCATCTCTCCCTTCCTTTTCGCATTTGTCATCACAAAACCTGGCCAATAACTCGCCTTCTCATCTCTATCAATCGTCAGCGACTGCTGATGCCAAGGCTTGCGACTTCCAAAAAAGGAAATGGAACTCGAACCACCGGAGCCGGCCCGAGATGCAACTCCGGGTATCGGGGTTCTTCACCCGGCATCAAGAAGAGTTTTAACCTATGTCCAACCACTAAACGCCGCGTTCCCATATAACTGGCTGGTTACAGAAGAAATCGCCAAGGAGATGTCCTTCCCGATGTAGAGTAGCCTACGTGACCGCGCTCTATGAGAGCTGCCTCACGAGACTGTTCTCTGACTCGAAAATCAATATAAATAAATGCACACGTTAACGAGAGCTTTCAAGTCCAGATCACGACTTTGTGACGACCAAACATACATTCCAAGTTCACATCCAAGCTATTCATCTCCATCATCATTCATTGCCATGTCTCTCCCCAAAACCGTAATCACCCAAGGCTCCTGGGTTCTCATCACCGGCGTCACAGGCCATATTGCAGCACACACGGCTAAACAATTTCTCCAACGTGGCTTCAGAGTCCGCGGCTCCGTTAGAGATCTGGAGGCCTCTAAATGGCTCACTCAGGACGTCTTCGAGTCATTCGCAGACCGCGGTGATCTCGAGCTCGTCCACGTACCAGACCTCGGCGCAAAGAACGCCTTCGACGAAGCAATCAAGGGTGTCTCAGCTATCATTCACATAGCCTCAATCCTCTCATTCTCGAACAATCCCAGAGAAGTCATTCCACCCGTCGTCGAGAGCGTCACCTCGATCCTCGATGCCGCGGCTCGCGAACCATCCGTCAAGTCATTCGTCTACACCAGCTCCATCGCCGCCGCAGTGGACATCGCTCCGGGCGCAAAATCCCAGCACGCGGGACCGGATGCCTGGAACGAGAAGGCGGTCGAAATTGCTTGGGCTTCGCCGCCACACCCTGAGAACCATTGGCACATGGTCTACCAGGCTAGCAAAGTCGAGGCGGAGAAGGCCGTGTGGGACTTCGTGAAGAAGAACAGCCCTCATTTCAACGTCAGTGTCGTCAGCCCGGCGACGGTATTGGGTGAGGCGCTTCACAAGAAGCATTTGCTGTCTCCGTACCCGTGGCTCAAGAATCTCTATTACGGAAACGCGGAAATTGGAGGCTTGTTTCAGGCCAGTGAGTAATCTCCCAACGCCTAAAGTCCTTTCAGACTGCTGATTACGATGTATGCAGTCATCCATGTCGACGTCCAAGATGTTGCGATCCTCCACCTCGCCGCCGCGCTGAATCCTGATTGCAGCGGCGAACGGCTGCAAGCGTGGGGCGAACACTGCAACATGAATGACATACTTGCGATTCTGCGGAGGGTCTATCCGAACAGGAACATCATGGACGACTTCAATAATCAGACAAAGCTGAAGGTCACGGCTGACTCTGAACGGCCTTTGGCGTTGCTCAGGAAATGGGGAGGTCAGGATGGTTGGACATCACTTGAGAAGAGTGCGATCAATGAGATGGAGGGCGTTCTGAAGTGGTTCCCCGAGAATTGAGGATGATGTGATGTGCTGTAAATAGAACATAAATAGCAAGATACAGATCAAATTGGAAAGACATACAGCCGAAGCAAATGCACCGCTCTTGAGATTCTCTTTCTCAATGCCGGGAGCGTCACTTTTGCATGTGACTGTAGATCGCCGCACGCAATCCTTCCAGTACAACGTGGGCAGCTGTTGGAACTTTTCGACACCAATAACTCGTATATCTTATTCGTTTTCTGTGATCCGTGGTTTATTGGAAGAACTATTCAAGAAACCAGGGACGATGACATGAGAAAACATGCCATTTCGCCCGCGTTTCCTCACTCGCCGTCGTCTGGCAATAGGTCACAGGTGAGCCCAAAGTATAGTTACTCAGCTTGCGTCCATTCGTATATCTTAACGCACTCAACACAAAATATCTGCTTTGTTCTGATCAGAACTTGATTGCTGTTTGTATACTTGTTCAGAATATGGACCTCAGAATATGTTGTTGAAGGCCCATCTCGGCGGTTTCTTCCAAAGGCAACATTCACATCGAGGATATAAAATCGAGAAATATCGCAACAAAAGCAAATTAGCAGACAATGTGATGAATGACAATCTTGAGCAGCTAGTTCTTTTAATAACACGCTATCAAAACCAAGACAACTTTGTGCGTTGTTGAGCACTTCCAGTTGAGAGTGATTCTTGGCTTTCTGCATCGTTTCTGGCGCTTAATGACATGTCGGAATAAGCGCGCGACGCCGTGTTAGCTGTACCTGTTGTCTAAAGTTCTCGTGCGTTTAACAATTATCCAGGGAATTCTCGATGGTGCTACCCGTGGCGCCGAAGACATTGGGATGCTTGAAACTGTGATTGAAGACATCGTCATTGACCTCTTGTTGATTTACCAAGGCAGTTTTACTTTATTTGATGTCTTCAATTACAAGCCCCCGGCCCTTGATAGAAGATATGTCCGTCCTCAGTAAAAGACATAGTGGTCGGGCAGACACCAACTCCGCCTAGGAAAGAGGGGAATGAGCTTGACATAAAAATAAGAAGTATGCATTTGAGTGGCTTGGAGACACACCCGGAATTACTCGCTTCTCTTATTCCCTTTCTAGTTACCGCTGCAAAATGATCAATCAAGATTGTGGTCCGAAGGCTTCAGAACCCAACGCTAAACAATCTTTCGGTAACTCTCAGAAGTAATAACGCCAGCCCTCACTAGTCTTGAGTTATTCATCGAGAATATCCCAAAACCGCTGTCCAGATTGTGTGAGACTCTACCTATCGATAAGGTAGGTAGGTTACGGCACTCGATCTAGTAGGACATGTAAGTATTCTGTGCCGAGACGCATGAACAAAACTGGTACAAGCTCGAGCCATTCCTGTCTGCTGGTGAGCCTTGACTCCAGCATCCTAGATTACCATTCATAGCAAAGTCGATGATGTGGCAAAGCTTGTCCTTGTCGAGCAGCATTATTGACGCACAACACTCCCGAGGCTTTGTCTACATCGTATAAAAGGGAAGGTCCTTCGTAGAATAACTTTCAACGACAAGATAGATCGAATGGCTGCCTCGCCTATAGGTTGAATCAAGTCGAAATCTCGAGTACCAAGCCCTTGACGATGCCCTCATAACGAGCGCGAACCCCAGCACCTCCAACCTGTGCCATCACGTTCGCGACGTCCGCCCTCGCCCTCCTCTGTTTATTGCTCCATGGATATCAAAGAGAATCACGATGCTTTATAGATCTTACTCGGAGGACAGATTACTGGGCGCGGGAATTAATCATGACCGCCCCTGCCATGGCTCCATGAAAGCGTTAATGACTCTTCCGGCAACAATCCTACGCAAGCTAGACTCCATTGTTTGTCGAGAAGATTGCACTGCTGACATCTCGCCAGCATAATATACTTGTGAGGCAATCTATTGTTGCGTATGGCCATTCCACGAAGCCGCACTGGGTGTTGCCAAGCGCGACATTTGACCGCTGGCAGTGAAGAAGAGCATGCTATGCGATGAAAGACAGAGGCACATGCCGCGCCCCAGCCTATCTAATATCTTCACTTTGTCATTTAGGCCGGTACGGTGTGCATGATAAATACAACAAGGCCTCTTGCCCTGGACCGCCCCAGAAACCCAACCAAATATTCATCCTTTTGTAGACGTGTGTCAATTTAGTTCCGGCAATATTCAACATTGGGCTTTTAAATCAAAGCATCAAGCACCGATGCTGGTACAAGTGTGGTTGATTTGCGCACTTCCTCGTCGCCCGTATGCATCTTTAGTACGATATTCTTAGGTTCGGCCTGTATACGCAGAAAGTATGTTCTTAGCACTCTTCCCTGGGACTCAAATGTGCAACAATGACTACTCTCTGAGGTCTACGCCGACTCTGGCCTCGATCCTTCGCAGCCACCATGAGCGATTATTGCCCAAGAAGAAAAAAGAGGATTGTCGCACGGCGTGTCGACAGAGAACCTAACGGATGCTCATTATATATCATGCCCTCAACTCTCATGTCTGAGGCCCCTGTTACTTCAAGCTCATCAAACAGCTTCATGATACAGCCCGCGTCACGGCCATACCAAACCCGCGGCAAGATTTCACGACCAAGTTCCCAAAAGCTGAAGCCCAAGTTCACTTCTCCCGCCGCGAGAATGACGTACTTAAAGTAGCACAACGATCAGTTCTTCCCATCCAGGTAATTTAAGAGAGAAATCTTCTCCTCCAGGCAGTGTAGGTAGAGGAGACTTTGACTTCCTCCATCCAAACACCTGTCTCTACTTCCAACTCGCCAGCCACTCCCCACGCCATACGAAAGCCATATTGCAGCATACTCACCACCCATCATCGTCATCCCTACGAACCCAGTGTTTATTCCATCCGCATTTCAGACTTAGGCTCAGAGCACTCGTCAATACGAAAAGAATTCATACCTACACACGCACTCGCCCAACGTTCTTACGTTATCTGATCCTTGCTAGAGGCAACAGCATCGCCTCCTGCTCGATTGGCGGGTCTGCTTCCAACATGGAGTGAGGCGGCGAGTAATATATAGGCAACCAGCCCGGCATTGAGATCCGGTCCAACAGTCAGGAGATTGGAAGAACCTGATAATTTCGGATAATTAGATACAACCGGCTCACTTCACTGGGACCAAGACTTCGGTGCCGCGATGGAAATCGAGTCATCCATTGCCGCTTACCTCTGCCCAACTATGTTGTCTCACACACCGGCCACACATCACCATACGATGCACTCATGTGAGGTATTATTGGTCCTTATATTCCCGTCCCTCCCACTATGCAAACATTACTCATCATCACGCCTGCACCAAAGCCCCACCATATTCTACACCACACCAACAGCCTCAAAGCCACGGTGCTCTTCTTCTATCTTCACCAGCTTATCTCATGGAAACAGTGCACCGTATGCCTGATTCCCATATCTGTAGCAAAAAAAGAGGTAATTTGTTCATCATCGAATTTTAATTCTTTTTTTGCCCAGTAGTCGGAGAAAAAAGTGTGTCGTCATCCCATCATCCCTGATTTGCCCATCCCATTTCCCAAAAAGGGTCGCACAGTTTAAAGAAAACACCTTGCTGCAGCACGCGCGCAAAGGGGACTGAAAAACAAGAAAGGGGCAGAGCATGAGATAAAAAAACGCCTGTTCCCCGCCCCTCCGTATTTGTGGTTTCCGCCCAGCCTGTCCCTAATTTCCCGTGGTTGAAGAAAAATAGAGACAAAGGAAAGGAAGGAAACCAGTCAGGTTTCGCAGTTCATACAAGTAAAAAAAGGTGGTAGTAGATACAAAGGGAATAAAACAACACGAGGGTCGGTGGGAACGAATGACCGCTGTCAATGCAAGAAAACGCCGTAGGTATGTAGAACGCCTGAGCAGAACGACGAATGTGGTCTGGAGAAGCGAAGAGGAAAGGATGCCCAGCAGCCATCGTCAGTGACGGGGGGTCGGCTCGGGTTGCCAGCCGTTGATATACGCCATCAGGCCCATGCCTAAGATCACCACGCCTAACATCGAGGCGTAAGGAACCCCGGCCATCAACGCCTGGTCCTTGGCCAGCTTCCCTGGCGGTATTGAGAGCGGCGTGATGGTATTGGCACGCGACAACGTCGGCTTGTCGCTGAGGTCCTCTGTCTGTGTGGCTGAAGGAGTCGACTCCTGGGATCCGTCGGTCTGGACGATCGAGGTGGTTTTGCTGCCGGCTTCCGCGGTGCCGTTGGTTCGTCCGCGGGATCGGGAGCGTGCCTTTTCCTCTGCTGCAGCCTGCCGGGCCTCCTCGTCTCTTCGGATCTGGGCGACCATTTCGGCAAGGGTCTTGCGGTCGGCGTCGCGTTCCGTCTCGGCCTTTTCGCACCGCTGCCTCCAGGCGTCCATCTGCTGCTTCAGGTCGCTCATCTCTGACATCATAGTATCGATCTTGATCTGGAATCGAGCGGCAATGTCCTCCGCGCTTTCGGGCGCCGGCTCCTTAGCGACGGAGTCGACGTCCGTCATCTCAACGTCGGGGAACTCTGAGACTTCACGGGGAGGCTCAAATGCTTCCTGCAGGAGCGTTTCGGTGTCGGACTCCTTGGGCGCACCGTTTGCCTCCTTGGCCAAGGCACTGTCCTCGAGGATCTTAGCCATGTCTTCAGCCAGCTCTCTTGCCTCTCGTTCCTTGCGGAGCATATCCTCCAAGTCGCGAATGCGAGCCGTCTGCGAATCCAAATCCTTCTTCGCATTGTTCAGCGCCTCCGTCAACTGAATGATCTGGTGCAGGTTGTCGCGTCCGACTGGCGAGGTGGTGCTATTCGCGGCCGAGTGCGTCTTTGGCCGTTCGGTGGTGCCTCGCTTCAATGAAGGTACGTCAGGCTTCTCGGGAAGAGGTTGTTGAGGGGGAGGCGCGGGAGGATCGGAAAATCGCGTCTTGCCGTCGGAGCGGAATGGCATGCCATTGCCGTTGGGTAGCTGCTTTGCAGGCTCTGGAACATCGGGCTTCTCAAGGTCCTTCACGTCCTCTTTGCTCAGCAGGGCGCTGATAAACTGGCCGGTCCGGGTGAGGTCTTGGGTTTGTAGTCGTGCGCTGCGCATCTCGTTCTGCTTCTAGTTAGCGTCTTGCGCTAGATTATGTCAGGCAAGTACTCACGTGTAACCGCTTGACGATATGCTCAGTGGTGATGGGGGTCAACAAGAATCCGCGCGCGGCTCCTCCATTCGCAGGCATGCCGTTCATTTGTTGGGCAGGCACCATACGCCCATTGCTAGCCATCGACGCGTTGCTACCTGCTCTGCCACGATAGGGCATGGGTTGGGGCGCCGGCATCATCATGCCACCGTTAGCAGGGTCTAAATCTCCAAAGCTCATGTCCATAACATTGCTGGAAGGGCTCATGAAGCCCGCATGTTCGACCTTGGCGGCTACTTTGTGGTGGACGACGGTCTTCTGATCCTCGCTGACAATATCAATGCCGAGTTCGAGATGGTCGCCGGTCTGCAGTTCGTGCGGTTCGGATTCACGGTTCTCTTGTGAAAGGCGCGTACCATTGACGAATGTGCCGTTAGAAGACTTGACATCTCGGATGTAGATCTTGCCCATACGATCGGCCCAAATTTCGGCGTGCTGCCTGGATAAGACTTTGCTGTCAAAGTACCCATTCGTAGCAGTGGGAATCGTCTTCTGGTTAGTCTGCCGGCCGATGCGAAGACTCTCGGGATAGAATGGAACCGAAATGGTCTTGCGCTCAAACGTGCCATTCAAAGACAGCAAGTAGAGCACGGGCTGGCCGTTCGGCATGGGATCGCCCAAGGACCTCGCGCCGAGACCCTGCTGCGAAATCATTTGCGGCTGGCCGGGCGCCGACTGCAAAGAGGTGGCCCCGTTGACGCCGTTCATGGGACCTCGCATAACGGGCCTGCCAAAGTCGCCCTGGCCTTCAGGCTTGCCGGCAGGCCAAGGGGCCTTGGGTTGGGGCCGCTTCCTGGAGGCGGTGCTCCAGGAGCTCATATCGGAGTTTGTAGACGCGGGAGTGCCATTTGGTTGAGAGTTGTTGGTAGCAACGGTGGTGGTTGAGGAATTTGAGGAGGTCGAGGAGACGGAGGAGGATGAGTTGCTTCGCTGGAGCGTTTTTCGGGGCATGAACATGCCTCTGACGTCTTCTGGATTCATCGAATTCAGACTTTGTCCGCCATTAACGTTCCATGCCGGCCGATTGAGTTGCTGAAAGCTGGGAGGGCTCGCGACGGCAGTCATGAGGGGTGGGTGTGCGGTCGTTGTGGTTGACGTGGTAGGACAAAGGACGTCGGACTAAGGGGCAGGCGATGGCGATGGAAGGGTATCGATGGCAGTGGTGGCAGTGGCAGTAGTAGGTGGTGGTGGTCTAGGGACGCCGGGGTCGGATTCCGTCACCATTCGCACAGCAGCCCTCTGGGTATCTCAAAAGGTCGGTGGTCGCTTGCAAGAAAATGGGGAGGTATGGGATGTCGTCTCGATGAAGCCACGGTCGGAGGTGGGAAGGGATGAGGCTGCGCTGGCAGGAAAAATAAGTCAGCGATGATGTCGCGGCAAGGATAGGGGTGGACAGCCAATTGGCGCGAGACAGCCGGTCGGGTACGGGGCCTCGGGGGACTGCGGCCGTTTCCTGTAGGCAAGAAAAGCGCAAGGGGTATCTGCGAGACGTACCTGCAATTGAAAGGGAGCGGGCTTGAGGGCTGTTTGGGCAGCTCGATCGACGATAAGAAGACGTGCTCGGTAGGGGAGGTGAAGTTGAATCTAGGATTTGGGAAAGAACAGAGTCTCGCCCCCGTCTCGCTAAGCGCTTAGCGGGTGGTGTGCAGTTGCCGTTGCCGTTGCCAGTGCACGCACGCAGACTTTGGTTCGCAGTCGCACCTCACTCAGCGCTGCTGCTGCTGCACCGGGGACTGGGAGTGGGAGGGGACACTGAGGGGACGGGAGGAGGAGGAGGGAGGACCAAACAGCAGTCGGAAACACGCGCCGGAGCCGACCTGGCCCATGAGAGTGAGAGAGGTGGAACGCCGGGCTGGGTGGACTGGGGGGGCTCTGGGCGCTGGGCTGAAGCTGCGACCGCGACTGGAACTTTTCTGTTTTAATTCCCCTTCTGGATTCAGCACCGCACGGGCCCCGACGGCTGTCACCGTTCATGCACTCGCTCGTGGATCTGCAGCGAAGACGTCGAGAAGGAAGGAAAACACGCAGAAAGAGGAGAGAGAGGAGCGAGCGAGGGAGTACAAGAGGGATGCTGACTGACTGCTGGTCTGACGACTGGCTCGTGGACCGGGCAGATGGCCTTGTCTAGGCTGCTTGCTTGCTTTGCTTTACAGTGCACCTTAGCCGTCAGAGGATCCCGTGCGGTCCACCTGCCTGCTTGCTGCTGCTGCTGCTGCTGCTGATTTGGCGCTGGACACCTCAGCACCCACCAGAGAACCTTGGTCCACGTGACACTCCCGTCTTCGTCACAGTGAGGGCTGATGTCATTTGCAGGCAGACGGGGCGGTGCGGCACTGTGGCTCGCACTGCCTGCCTGTCACAGCACCCGCCCCGTCGGCCACCTGGAGATTTTCTGGTTCCAGGTGGCCTGTGCCTGCTCGAGTGCGGGTGACCGTGCCATCGTTGTCGATAGGGCGTTGCAATAATAACCGGCCAATGAGACGCGGACAGGTCCCGCCCCACCATCTGTCTTTTTTTGCCGAGGAACTGCCGTACCCCGGATTGGATTCGTCCAAAGCTCAGGTGGCGCCGGGAGGCTGCAGGAAAACGCCCCAGCAAATTGGGAGAGCTCGACTCCACCAAATATTCAGGCCATTCGCAGCACCACCAACATCACCCAAGATTCGAGGTTGAGCACTAGCACAGCTTGACCCTTGCGCGGCAATCTCTTCCTTTTCTCTTGAGAATACCTTCGAGCTCATCTCCTTCTTCACAATGCCTCCCGTTCCCCAGCAACACGCCGGCGCCATGGGCCCCTCCATCGCCGACAAGCGTACGATTTCCCCTCCAGCCTGGTGGAGCTTGCGCTGACCTTTCGCAGTCAAGATGGGTGCTCTGATGGGTGGCAGTATGTCAACAATGCTTATGGAATGAAACCGGACGAGAGCTAATTCAGCAATAGCTGTCGGAGCTGTCATGGGCTTCGTCTTCGGTGCGCCGCCGCCTCACCCCCCTCTGTCGCATTTTCTCGACTGACCACCCAAACTCCACAGGCTCGGTCAACATCATGCGCTACGGCGCCGGCCCAAACGGCATTATGAGGACACTAGGACAGTACATGGCTGGTTCCGGGGCAACCTTCGGGTATGCGCAGCCTTTACTCCCATTGCGACAAAGCTAACAGGGCCCAGCTTCTTCATGTCCATCGGTAGTGTTATCCGATCCGACTCCGCCATCGCCGAAGCCGCCTACCGCAACATGCAGCGAAGACCGGTCCTCGTTTACGGCCCCGGATCCGATTTTGCGAAGCGCCAGCAATAAGCCGATTGCCACCGAAGGCAGACCACTGTATACCAAGATGTAGGAGAAGGCCCGAGGATGTGATGCTTTCACACCGGCATCAAGAAATATTTGTATAATAGGTGTATCAGGCATATCACGACTACATGAGAAAAGTTACATCTCTTCACAAGTGTTTTTAGCAGGGGTGGTGGCTTATTGGGCTCATTGCGCCTGCCCAAGCAGGAGAAGCCGCTCTCTGAGGGACGCTTAAGGAGCCTTGGTCTAGGGAACCAACGAGGTCGCCAATACTGTTGGCGGTGCTATCTCAGTTCCACATGCACAAGACACAGCTGTGTCATAGCAGACTCTACATGGTTGATGCCGCTGCTTTGGCGATATTGGCCCTGTATCCCAAGTCAGTTGCCTTGAGCTTGGTAACACAGACATATTTCAACGTTCAAGTGAACACAATGGACATGCAGCACATCAGACGTGCCACCCAGCCTGAGCCAGGCTACCAAGACCTTGCTGATGCCTTCAACAATCCAAACGAGAGCCTTCTCCAGTATCCTTGCGACCGTTCCTGTGGTCCTCGTCTCCGTGGTCCTCGTCCCTATCATCCTAGCCTGTAATCACTATCCATACTAACACCAAAGCTCACACCACTGCATCTCAGATATCGAACCGGCCTCCACATCCAGATTTTATGATTGCAGAATAAGCTCTTACCGTTCTGGGCTCAATTATCGCGACACTCTTAACCACTTCAATGGTGGAATTCCGCAACACATGCATGGCTTACTCATCGCCCGCACTTATTGGACCCAAGTGGTGCAATGAAGCTGGCTAGACTGCGTTGGTATCGATGCGTGTCTGGCTGAGCCGTGGCCAAGGTGCTTCTCAACGATGAATGGCTAATCAGTCATTGTAGCTCCACGATGCAGAGCCAGCAGCCCCTCCCTCGATCTGGCTATATGTAGGCTCATAGACTCGTCGTCTGCACGGGAAAAGCTGCACGAAGCTCCCTATTTTCCTGCCATCATCCGGCATCTTGAACCGGACTGCTGCTCATAGGTTCCTTCAACAATGGTCTGGCGGCGACACTCTTTGCTGGCAGTTCTGACGACATTTACAGTCACAGCCATGGCTGATGTGTTCGACTACATGTGAGGAGAATACTCATCTCCAATTGCCGCAGAACGACAACTAAGCGATGGTTAGTATCGTTGGCGGCGGTATCGCTGGACTCACCATCGCTGCCCGTCTGACGGAAAGCTCAACACCACAGTTCTGGTTCTAGAAGCCGGGGCTGATCACACATCCGACCTGAACGTTCTTGCACCGGGTCTGTTCCCAGTCATGTACGGCAACCCAGAGTATGACCGGGGCTACAAGATCGTTGCTCAGGTACGGCTTCAGTTGTGTTTGGACATCTACATGGCTAACGACAACAACCCGCCGCGAACAGAAAAAGTCGGAGGCCTTCGTCGCCCCGTCCGAGCAGCAGACGGCTGATATGCTTCTCGGCTACGTCGACCCAGACTCCCACGGCACCGGTGGGCCCATCGTCAATGGATTCCCACGGCTTCAGAGCCCTCTGCTGCGGTCCTGGCCCAGGATGCTTGAAAATCTTGGCCTGGCTGTCAGAAGTGACCCCCGAGATGTCAAGGCTTTGGGCGGATACGTCAACCTGCTCAATATCGACGGCGCAACGCGTAGCTTCGCTGCCAATGCGTACCTCGGCCCCGCTCGATGCCCCAACATTTGATCTTGATACCCCTCCCTTGGGTTAAAGACCGGCAAGACAGGCTTGGATGAGCAATACCGCCTTCTCAAGTCAGAAGCCATAGCGTAAGAACTCACTATAGAGGGCGGCATATCCCCTCAGTTGTCCTCCGACACGACGAAGCTCTTCTCCGCCATCGCTCAGGGGAGCTGTTCTTCTATTCTCGGCGTCCTGCAGCATTCCTTCTCCAGAGGCTCCGTCCACATCCAGTCAATTGTTTATGCAGTAGCAGAGCGAGCATCAGACCTTCTCAGGGAGGCAGATTGTACGACTTAGACATTATCACCTATGATCTATATCCCGACTATCTCTACATATTACGTCCAGCAGTGAAACCAACCTGACTAGGTATGCCCTTCTACAAAGCCAAGGCAACGGCAGCAACACCCGCCGCGGCCATCCACCCGATAGGTCCAACCAGATTACCCCCGCTCACGGCCGTCGGCGTCGCACTCGGGCTTGTCCCGGTCCCGTTGCCGCCCGTCGTCGCGTTCGCTCTCAACTCCGCCACGCCAAACTTCAGCGCCTCAGGCTGCGCGCCATCCCAAACGGTGTAGTACCCCTTCAGCAGCGGGCCGCCGAGCACCCAAATTGGCACGCTGTCGCTAATCGGCGTCACGGGGTTCAATAACAGCGTCTGGCAAGTGCCGTTCTGGCCGGGGTACTCGCCGAGGTTGAACTCGCCGCGCGGCACCGTCACGTTGACCGCCTGCGCGCCGAAGCCGAGCGTGAAGGTCAGCTCGGGGTCGAGCTTCTCGACGACATCGCAGGGCGCGCCCCATGCGCCCAGCGGGTCGATCTGCGTGATCTCCGGAGAGATGGCGGCGTAGATGTCCTTGGCGGTCTGGTAGTCCGGCGCCTGCAGGAAAGCGGTGCCCGTATCGACGAGGGACACGCCGCCGGGGAAGGCGGCGCCGTTGGCGGAGGAGTTGGTGACCGTCTTGCCGTCGACGAAGAAGGACGGCTGGTCGATGAACCAGCCCATGCCGGCGGCGCTGACGGTCATGTTGAAGTCGATGTACTTGATGTCGCCGGTGTAGCGCGCCGCGTTGACGCCGCCGAGGGTGATCTCGCCCAGCGGCGCGCTGGTGCCATTCACGTCCGAGTTGAGGAAGATGGAGAAGCGCGGCTCGGGGACTTCGCCTTGTGCTGCGAGGGTCCAGAACCAGGTCGAGAAGGAGGCGTTGGTGACGACCTCGGAGAAGTGCGAGAAGCCGGGCGGGCCCATGCCGAAGATGCCGTCGATGGGCATCTCGTTGAAGGCGTCGGCGTAGGTGTCGCAGAGGAGGAAGGTCTGGTTGGGCACGGTGTGCCCCGCGAGGGCGACGGCGTCGGTGACGACGGTGCCAGAAGCGGGCTGCGGCTCGGCGTAGGGGATGGACTTGCCGCCGGTGCCGAAGGAGGTGGTGACGTTGTAGCCCGGCAGGGGCGAGAAGGTGTCGGAGGAGGCGCGGGTGAAGACGGACTCCTGGGTGCAGGTTGTGCAGGAGGAGGAGGGGAGGACGAGGTCTGTGGAGCCGGTGTCGAAGGTCACGGTGCTGTTTTCGGCGTGTCAGCTGAGTGTGTATCTGAAAGATGCGGACCTGGGTAGAGACTTACAAGTTCTGCGGCGGGGTGCCGACCTGGACTGTGCCGTACCATTGGAGGTCATAGTTTTCGAACCAGTTCGTGAGGGAGACGGTGCTAGTCGAAGACCGCTTCATGACGTTTGTCTTGGGCTTCAGACCGGCGGGCACGCGGCGACGATTTTGGAGCGTGATTGTGAGGGGGTCCGCGGCGACGGAGCGGCTGAGAGCCGCGAAGGCGAGGGTACCCGTGAGAGTGTCGAATCTCATGGCGTCTATGAGATGTCGATGAGATTGAGAAGGTGTAAGGCCTGAGATGGGGATGGGTGTCGATGATGGGACAGGTCGTCTTTCGTTGTGCGGACTAAGCTTGGACTTATATACAGCGCCATGGCTGAGAAGTGTCTCGGCCTCGGCATCACCACTACTCAAATACAGCCATTGTCCAATCCCATATCGTCAACAATAGTTTCGCGATGTGGGCGGGAGAAATCCTCCAGGCATCAGCCTGACGTGACAAGGGTTCTTTCCAGCCTGGAGGCTAATAGAATACACGCTGTGTTGAGATTGGGGCTGAAGCCTGAAGCCTGGAGTTGTAAGTCGGCCGCATCACCAACAACACCGCGCCCTGGCGTAGGGCTTCCCCGGATATCTAGGAACAAGGGCTCCACCGCGGCGGCCGATCCTAGCAGTTATGGTGGTATGGAACCTAGATGAAGGCTAGTCCCGTCAGACGCACTACGAACGGGTTAATTGTGATGCGCTAGCTCACCAAAGTCCCAACGCTAGTTCGACCTGCGCTGGCTACGGTCTATCATTCGTAAGCCGCACTGCGGTTGGTGCCGCAGGCTGAAAGTGTTGGCTAGGTTCGATTCGTGTGTTTGGTGGGCGGAGCGGCATGCCTGGCAGAGGCGCGAAGGATGCACCTTTGCAGCGTGCATGCAGTACAGGGCTGAGCATGTTTTTGGTAGCTGCACGTCTCGTATGCTCGGAAAGCGGTGGGGAACGGTGGGGACTCTAGCTATTTGGACCCCAAAAGCTTGGCTCGTGAGGCAAAGGAGAGACGGGAGCGAGGGGAGAGGTGAGGTTGAGGTGTCGGGGTTCGATGGGTATTTCGAAGAATCTTGGGACAGGGGTGCGTTCCTCCCGTAGGGCGACCGCCTCCCTGGGTTAGCATCTCTCTGTGATATGTGATGGGTGAGATGAGATTTAATTGGACTTTGGTACGAACTTCTTCGTGCGATGATTCACGCGACATCAACCACGATCCAGGGTGATGGTGTAGTTGAGCTGACTGACTACACACTCGGTGAGGCGCTGCTGATGAATGCTTGCCTTGATCTATTGATGCTCCATGTTCGAAGTTTGTAAATCTGACAAGCACAGACGACGAGCATTCCAATTCTAGTCAAGCGCCAGCGGCTATTTTGCTACATAGATAGCATTGTCACAAAACTGTGGTCGACCACTTTAAGGTAGCACAACATAAATAGTAAAAGTCTTTCAATGACACTTTCTAACCAGAATTGAATCATATTTTCTACTCAAACCCCAGTGCAATACACTTACACTTAAGACCAGGTTGTTGAGGCGCCCCTAATCTTGTGTTGATACCAACTAGATGTTGAAGATACGGAGCTGCCACAAAGCCCACATCCCACCAACGAGAACGATCGTCAGCAAGATGGTGTCGGTTATTCGATCTCGACGCGTCCATTCAGACTCGGTCTGAACATCCGTCTTCTTCCAGTTCACCCCCTTGGCCGCATGATACTCATCAGAGAAATCCGGCCTAACAGAGTCTGGCAACGCATCCTTCATGTCCAGGTAGATCTTGATAGAAAACTTGATAAGTGTCTCCGTGACAGGATTCGGATGACCGATTTTGTTGTGTTCGCGAATAGGTGCTGGTATAACGGTCAAGACCACCTGTCGGCCAAACCACTGTAGACGCCTAGCAATCGTCAGAAACCTGCGAGTTCGTCGAGAACAGTACCGAGCGAGACTCTCACCTCGGGAACCACATCACACTAAACTGTCTCATAAACGCCTCCGAAGCATCATGCGCCTTCCGCCTCGTCTCCTCATCCGTATATCTCTCCATAGGAATCCTCTGAAACCATAGATAAAACCCCTCCACCTCCTCCCAGGTCCTCGGGAAATTCACCCCAAAGCTCCTCGACCCGTCCAACGGCTCCGTCCGAAGCTGGGCACACACCCGCTCGCCCCACTCCGGCCACGCCCGCTGCACGTTCGGATGCGGCTCCGTTCGGCGCGCCCCGACCAGCTTGCGCAGGTACGTCTCAAAGTACGCCGCGCCGATGATGGCCATCTCGCCCTCCCAGGGGTGGCTGTACGCTCCCGGCACGTTCTTCCAGACGCTCGCGTGGATCTTGTTGACGCTCTCGAGGCGTCTGCGGGAGATGTCGGAGCCGCTGCCATACCACATCCAGTCGAGGAAGTAGTCCTGCGTCTCGAAGAAGCGCTGGTGGCCGCGGCGGTAGGCCTTGGCCGTGTGGTGGACTGCTGCGGCCCCGGCCGGGGTCTGGACGAGGTGGATGAAGGTGGAGGCATAGCCGGCTGCGAACGCGAAGGAGTTTGCCATGAAGAAGATTGCTGTCTTGATGATTTGGTCATATTCCGTGTCAGGGTCAAGCTTAAGGGAAATCACACGGTTAGTGCGTCCACGACGGCTAGGAGTCTTAGGATTCCCACCTTGTCCAGGTACCTCCAAATCCATTTCCCCTTTCTTTCTGCTTCCGGAGGCCATTCTGGGACGGGCCTCTTGGGTCTAGGAGGTGGTCGGGGTTGTCGTGGGCTAAGCTCGAATTGTTCAATGCTGTCTGTTCCGGGGGGCAGGTTATCGGTAATGTCGAGCTTGTAGTATAGTTTGTCTCTCTCAAGCAAGCTAGGCGTCATGTTGTGTTATGCGGGATAACCTAAGTTTGATATGATGAGTCTTATAATCTACGCCAAATCTTTTCATGTCTCGAACGGCTCAACGAAATTCCACAGCAGTTGAGAGAGCAATACATGACAGTGTTATACTCTCGAGAGCTCTAAGCGTATGGAAACAAACTTCCCAAAGCGGTATCACTGTCCTCGGTATTAGCATCATTTTACAGCACGGATAGAGAAGGCCGTCCCAAGCACGCCCACCGGCAGTTGCTTCGGCAGTTGCATACATAGATTCCCCAGACTGTCAGCAAGCCTCGACCCAAGCGTTCAACTTCAGATGGACAGTGGGTTGCTTTAATAGGCAACTTGGTGGAGGAAAAGAAGGGTAGGCAAAATTTGATGACCACGTCAGTGCCGTGTTTTGGTACACTTATAAACGAGTGCGATCGGAATCGGAACCATTTCGTGCGGAATATCGGAACATTTTACATGTGAGTCCTTCTAAACTCTCATATTTAATACCCGAGAGAAGTTTTGAGACTGACTAAGCTTAACCTTTAGTCATACTTCGCCCGAAGGCAAGGCATAGAAGAATGGGACGAGAAAGAGCCACGTCGATCAGGAGAATGGCCTTCGTTATCAGCGATAAAAAAAAAAGGGATAAGAAAACTGCATGGAACAAAGAAAACAATCGTATCGGGGACAGAGGCAACGACGAGAAACAGGACAGCACCTGCGGTGATAGCTGTCTGGGTCACAGAGCCAACTTGAAAAGGACAATGCTCATCGAGTCATCACTGAGCTTAGATATCATCTGATGTTTCGGATTCAATTAGCTACCGGGAAGTCAGAATTCTTTTGTGGTTTCCGATTCCTTCCTAACTACTGGAAGTCAGAGTTCTTCTGCCTTACAAATTCATTTTCCATGAAGAAGATCCGACGAGATTGGATACCACTGGTGGGCGGTAACACAGACACCTGCTGTTGCGAATGACGATAGACGACGAAAATATAAACGATTGGAGGCAAAGACAACGGCGACGGCGACGATGAGAGCGAAAACTTCTTCATTGCACCCCAAGACAATAGCTATAGCTGTCAAACTTAACTACGTGATCTAGGTCACCCGTGCCCAGAAGGTGTACCGTTCATATCTATCGGAAAGAAGTTGAACAGATCCGTGGTCAACACATCAAAGTTGAGATCAGGAAACGGGTGCAAGCCCGGTGCCGTTCCCGGCAAAGACATTGCGTAGTCTTGAGGCAACGGCTCAGGTTGCTGGCGATACCCCCTATTGCTGAAATAAATCAAGTCATCCGAGGTCGTCGCGCGATTCTCATCGAGCGAAGGAAATTGTATGCTCGTTGGGAACCGGTCGCCGGCCCATGAAGGAGACGAATCTGTGGATCCTCCGTCTAGGGTAGTCCTTGACGCGTTGATGGAGCTCTCGACCGCCCACACGATTCTCTTGATGGACCGCACGGCGTTTGTGACGGGGTCATCTCCGACGAGAGCATGCAAGCCGGAGATGGCCATTTGGATGTACTCGAGGTTATGCGGGTGTTTGGCTGGATGGCGGAGGCTGTCGTAAAGGAGAACTGCGCAGCATGACTCGATGAAGAAAGCGTGATACCTGCGTGACTGAGAAGTTGTTAGTCGCAACATCTAATGTGTTCAAATGAAGCGAAAGGGTCTTACATTGCAATCTTCAGGGCCATGAAGCTTACTGCTGGTAAACGCCAACGCATCTTGGGCCGCATCCGTTGCATGCCTACATGCTTGTCGAAGCCAGATGTCGCCCGTTTGCCCAGCGCCATTTCCAGACTGAAGGGCAGCCTCAGCTATTAAAAATGGGCGGAAGATGAGGAGAATTACATGGAAGTAGACTGGTAGACAATTAGAAAAGAGGTGATGATAATGGGCGACACTCTGCAACCTACCGTTGTGCATCAACAAGGATGTTTCGGCATTCCACACCTCCTGTTGTGCCGGGATCACGGAGCCGAGGCCCCACTTGTCGCCGTATTGACGCACCTGAGCGTAGAGCTTTTCGGCCTTTCCGTAAAGTTGCCGGAGCGAGTCAGTCCTGCGGTTATAAATCGACTCCACGGCCTCTTCTATAATGGTTGCAAATTGGCAAAGCGCCACCATTGTCGGCTGTCCGTCAGGGAATGCGCAAGCAGCAAAGTCTGCCTTTCCAACCATACTCCGGCGCCCGACAACTAGACTAAGCCATCTGCACGTTGTAAGCATACTGTCCAGTTGCAGTACATAAAAAAATATATTCGTCGACTTACATCTCGAGAAAGTAAAGTGACCAGACAGTAATCAGACGAGCTTGGATCTCATCGGGGCAAGAGACGGAGCTCGTGGTTCCTACGTGCAGGCCCATCGCAAGGGCTTTCCTGCTCGCGACTCCCATGTGAAGATATGCCGAGTTAGGCCGCCCCATGTTGAGCTGGTAGTGGGCCAGAAGCATCGAGTACTGAATCATTGGCAATGTGACAGAGTCCTCGTAGATGACGGCCTCTTTCTTGGCATGAATGAAAAGTGATTCCGCGATGTCGGTCTGCGGTGTGCCTAAAGCTCCAAGGGCAAGAGCTGCGAGCAACACCGCCTTTCGCTGGGGCTGAACATCTGACTCGGGGCCCGGCTCGTACAGACTGCTGAGTGTCTCTTCCAGCTGTGAATCCGTGAAAAAGGGCAGTGTCGATAGATGCGTTATCTTGAACTGTTGCATGAAGTCCCTTGCTTGCTCTATCGGGATGGGGCAGCTGACGGGCTGCGTCGGCTCCACATTCACCTTAAGCGGCATACCGAAGAAGATATTTCGTTGCATGAACATGTCCAATCCCGGACCCCCCTCTTGCACGTCCCGACCATGATTCTGCCCGTACTGCCCTGAAAGAAGTCCACGATGGATCTGCTGCAGAAACGCCGAGTTCGACGAAGGGCCATAGTAAAGCCGGGAACTATCAGTCGACTTCGGAGCATGATGTGCAGCAGCAACGCTGTGATAGACCTCCGTCTGCGCCACCTGCTGCTGGTGGTCTTCCGCTAGACGCCGGGACACGGCCTCGTCACACGGGCCATGGTCCGGAGTTACTGCCGACACGCCGTCCCCGGCTCCGGCATCCTTCGCCGCCCTGCTGTGCCGTGCAGAGAGCCTGATGCGTGGCTTGAGGCGATATATGCAGTCTGAAGGCTTGTTCCCGCATTGCTGACAGGGCTTGTCACCCGAGCATTTGATCTTGCGCCGACGGCACGGCTCGCACGCCTTAGGGATCTTCACTGTGGATCGCATCCCGAGTTCTCCGAAGACGTAAGCCCTGCGGCCCCAACCAGCCGGAAGCAGATTCAAGAAGAAATTTGGGCTCGACTGAAAAGATCCGTAGAGATAAATCCTCAAATCCGATGGGAAAAGGTCTGAATTCGGAGTGTGGTCGTCGAAGGTGGGAGATGGAATGTGAAAAGGAGTCGGCGCAGCGGTAGACGGTAATTCCGTAAATCCGAAACACCGTAATTCCGCCACCGAATGTACCAAAAAGACCCACCTCCGGACCTGACAACATCACCAACTAGGTAGTATGGGAATCACCGCCAAATCCCGGGTGGAGGCTGATTGCCAAGTTGATTCATCAGCATATTATCTCGATAGTATATAGGCAAAATGTCAAACTCAAATTGCGCCTTGTCCATCCCCGGCTCATCGTGATTTGCCTTCACCTATGTTCTTAATTCTGGTCGATGCACGATGACTTCGATTCCAGCCTACGATAGTGACCAGACGGTCCAAGGCGAGCCCAGCTTGATTGGGACATCGAATTCGTCTACGGGACTGACGGTTACCTTTCAAGATGTGAGCATTCGGGTTCATGGTATGGGCGAAGACTTTGGCTCTACTTGCCTGTCTGTTCTTGGCGACTTGATTCCGTTTGGCAAGAGCAAGAAGTCTCAGAGAGTGAGATGAAATTCGACAGATTTACTAGAGAAATGACTAAATTGCATAACAGAATATCCTTCACAATATCTCAGGTCAAGTTTGCCCAGGTGAAATGGTGAGTTGAAAAACATGTTGTCTCTGTTGTCCTTCGTCCATGCAACGCTCTACTTACTCAGGTTTAGCTCTTGGTTCTCGGACGACCTGGCTCTGGCTGTACCTCGCTACTCAAGATCATTTCCAACCAACGAGAAGAGTTCCATCACGTTAGCGGAGATGTTAGATATGGCAACCTTGGCCAAAAGGGGCCCAGCAGTTTCGGAATCAAATCGTCATGAATACCGAAGGCAAGTTTACTGGTGTCTGAGAGTTGAAGTTCAGTGAAGTTAACTGCTTCTTAGAGGACCTGCATTTCCCAACTCTTGAGGTCAAACAGACTCTCGATTTCGCCAACGCAACAAATCTTCCCGCGACAAGATCAGATCACCTTTCCAATGGAGATGAATGGGTCTCTCACAAGACGAATGCGATTCTCGACTCCCTAGCGATCGGCCACACAAAGGACACGATGGTTGGTGATGAGGTGATTCGGGGCGTTTCAGGAGGTGAGAGGAAGAGGGTTTCAATCGCTGAAGTCATGGCAACGCAGGTAAGTTTGCCTCAGCTTGAATTCGCCTTTGGCACTGCTAACGTGAGAAATCAGGCTGCTGTGCAATGTTGGGACAACTCGACGAGGGGCTTGGATGCCAGCAATGCGTTGGATTTCGTTCGTGTCCTTCGCAAGATGGCGGACGAGGAGCAAAAGTCGATTGTTTCGACTCTGTATCAGGCTGGCAATGGCATCTACGATCTCTTCGACAAGGTTCTTGTTCTTGCCGAAGGCAGAGAAATCTACTATGGCCCAACATCCGAGGCTAAGCAGTATTTTGAAGACGTGGGCTTTGAATGCACTCCAGGAGCCAACATTTCCGACTTCCTCACTTCGGTTTCAGTCCATACCGAGCGCCAGATCCGGCCTGGGTTTGGAGAGAAGATCCCAAACACTGTGGCTGAGTTCGAAGCTGCGTATAAGGCCAGTTCTACCTACGCCCGCATGTTGACCGAGATGGACGCGAAATCGGAAAAGTCCCTTTCAGACGAGGTGGATAATCTGTTCGCTGCTCTGCATAAGGAGAAGAACCGCTCGTTGCAGTTTCTTTCACGCGAAGGAAGCCCTTACCAAGTTTCCTTTGTCAGTCAAGTCCGCACTTGCATTAGAAGGTATGTCTGCAACCAAAGCTGGGTGTCGAGGTCGTTGCTTGAGCTGACAAAAACATAGACAATTTCAGATCATGTGGAGTGACCGATGGTCCAATATTCTACAGATCTTTTCAGCTCTTGTCATGGCTTTGGTGACCGGAAGTCTTTTCTACGACCTCCCTGACGACAGCACATCCATTTTCCTGAGGCCCGGCGCTCTTTTCTTTCCCATCCAACTCTTTGCTATGAACAAAATGTCCGAAACTACGGCGTCTTTTATGGGGCGACGCATCATCTCCCGACACAAGCGCCTGTCCTTCAACCGGCCTGGGGCATACGCTCTGGCGTGTGCAGAAACCGATGTGCCAATGACGGTTGTGCTCTTCTCCCTCTTCCAGGTAGTCTACTACTTCATCGTCAACTTTCAGAGAGACGCGGGTCATTTCTTCACCAACTGGTTCGTGCTTATCCTGTGCACTCTTTGCTTCGCGTCAATGTTCCGGATGATCGGAGCGTGGTGTAAGCATTTCGGACTTGCATCGCAGATTACGGGGTGGACGACGATGGTTTGCATGGTTTACGCTGGTAAGTTACGTTCACCAAAGAGACCAGAGTCAACAGCTAATCGAACTGAGGATACCTCATTCCCGTACCTAGCATGCCTGTCTGGTTTCGTTGGATCTCATGGCTCAACCCAGCGACATATACCTTCGAGGCCATCATGGCTACGGAGATGGGCGACCTCGCACTCGATTGCGTTGCCCCTCAGTACATCCCGTTCGGGCCTAGCTACATCGACAACCAGTTCCGCAGCTGCACCGTCCGTGGCTCCACATCCGGCTCTTCGCTCATCGACGGCGAGAGGTACATGAACGCTCAGTACTCGGTCTATCGCGCACACATCTGGCGTAATGCTGGCATTCTCATCGGACTTTGGATCTTCTTTGCATTCATGACGGCTGTTGGTTTCGAAGTCAATCTTCACACCGACGCAGATTCGAAGATTTTGTTCGATCGAAGGAGCCGCCAGAAGCAGATGGCCCGGGCTGCCGACGAGGAGAAGGGGGGTAGCTCGCCAACCTCCCAGGATGTGTCACCCATATCCCTCAGCAGGACTGTCTTTACGTTCAAGGATATCAGCTATTTCGTTCGTCACGGCGGTCAAGATATACAACTTCTTCGGGGTGTGTCAGGCTTTGTCAAGCCAGGCCAGCTTGTTGCGTTGATGGGCAGCTCCGGTGCTGGCAAGACGACGCTCATGGACGTCTTGGCGCAGAGAAAGGACAATGGCCGCATTGAGGACAGCATCATGGTCAACGGCAAACCGCAAGGAATTAGCTTCCAGCGTACGACTGGATATTGCGAGCAGAATGATGTCCACGAGCCAACAGCAACAGTCTGGGAAAGCCTTCTTTTCTCGGTAAGACTGCGTCAGAGTCATACAATCCCGGACGCGGAGAAGCAAGACTATGTTCGAAGCATTATGGACCTACTTGAACTCACGCCTTTGCAACATGCTATTGTTGGCAGTAAGTTACATGTCCATTGGTGACTATGGACCTAGAGAATTTACTGACTCATTCCGCCAGCCCCTGGATCAGGTCTGTCTATTGAGCAACGAAAGCGCCTCACCCTCGCCACCGAACTCGTCGCCAAACCGTCTCTCCTTTTCCTCGACGAACCTACATCTGGTCTTGATGGTCAGTCAGCTTACGAAATCTGCCGCTTCATGCGTAAGCTTGCTGCTTCAGGTCAGACGATCATCTGCACCATCCACCAGCCCTCTGCAACCCTCTTCGATGCTTTCGACGTGCTTCTTCTTCTCGCACGTGGAGGAAGAACGACGTACTTCGGGCCGACGGGCAAGAACTCTGCTGCAGTGATCGACTACTTTGGCCGTAATGGAGCGCCCTGTCCTCCGGACTCGAACTCTGCTGAGCATATTGTCGACGTCGTCCAGGGTCGCTTCGGAACGGAGATCGACTGGCCGCAGACATGGCTGGAGTCTTCCGAGAGAGAATCTGCAATGTCCGAGCTGGATGCCCTGAATGCTGTAGAGAGCCAGGAGAAAGACCAAGCCTCTTCTTCGGCTACTACTTCAGATGACCTCGACCAGCACACCGGCTTCGCGACCCCGATTCCCTATCAAGTCTATCTTGTTACCCTCCGTCAGCTGGTTGCTCTCTGGCGCAACCCAGACTATGTGTGGAATAAGATTGGACTGCATATCACTAACGGGCTTTTTGGTGGCTTTACGTTCTACATGCTCGGGTCCGGCACGTTCGATCTGCAGCTCCGACTGATGGCAGTGTTCAACTTCGTCTTCGTCGCCCCAGGATGCATCAACCAGCTACAGCCGCTATTCATCCGCAACCGGGATGTCTTCGAGACGCGCGAGAAGAAATCCAAAACCTACCACTGGTTCGCATTCGTAGCTGCGCAGCTGCTGTCAGAAACGCCCGTTCTGATAATCTGCGGAACCTTGGCGTTTGTGACCTGGTACTACACTGTTGGATTCCCCACCGAGGCCAGTGTGTCGGGACAAGTCTACCTCCAGATGATCCGTGAGTTCGCCATCGGTATCCCACGTTCATGCCTATCCATGCTAACGCGAACTGTGTTCAGTCTACGAGTTCCTGTACACCTCTCTTGGCCAAGCCATCGCTGCCTACAGCCCGAACGCTTTCTTCGCGGCGCTTGCAAACCCCATCATCATTGGGGCGGCTTTAATCAATTTTTGCGGCGTTGTGGTTCCGTATTCACAGATCACGGCATTCTGGAGGTACTGGCTGTACTGGTTGGACCCCTTCACCTACCTCATCCAAGGTCTTCTTGAACCTGTGTCATGGGGTGTTGAGGTACAATGCAAGCCGGCCGAGCTGAACTACATCCCTCTCCCAAGCAACAGCACATGTGGGAAGTACATGGCAGGCTTCCTGTCTTCAGAAGCGGGATATGTGGTCGACCCGGCCAATGGCACCTCGTGCGCGTACTGCCCGTACACGACCGGAGCGGATTACATGCGAACCATGAACATCAACGACTAAAGCTACGGCTGGCGCGGTGTAAGTATCTTCCCTTACAAGAATTTGACATTGTTGCTTACATGCTTCAGGTTGGCATCACAGCCCTCTTCTGTGTTTCGTCCTACGCCCTTGTGTTTCTCATGATGAAGCTCAGGACCAAAACAACCAAGACAGCAAACTGAAATACTGTCGTCTGCAAGTCACGGACGATTCCTGAAGAGCCATGTACCATTAAGGCGGACGAAGGGAAGGACTGATTCGTGTCCGAAATAATACCCTGAGAGTTTCATCGGACATGACAGGGCTGGTCGGACATGAGTAGTCATCATAGCATTTCTCGCCGCTAATTCCTCGTAAGACAAAACTAATCATATCAGGTGATATCGCTACTATCGTGGTCCCTTTTGTCGTTGTCCTTTTCGTCTTCGTCCCTGTCGTTGTTCCTGTCGTCGTCTGTGATCACTGCCAGTCCGAAAAGCAAACTCTCTGTGCTACAACATGGCCAACAAGGGCCCACGAATGCACTGTCTGTATAACAGGCTAAATGTCTTGTGGAAAATCTTAGAAATAGCTCTCATCCTACATCGAACAGATGTTAAAACCATATCCATGTGGCAGTATCTTGACCGCCAGCATGCGCTTTGCGCGCCAAGACGGCACGCTACTTGACTGCCGCCGCGCATGCAGTTTCAACAATGTTCGTCGGCGGGCCGGGCAGAGCCGATGAATATCGTCTAGTCAACGAACTCTCTGCGTCCGATGACAAGTGGCAGTGCTCGTCCCGTTTCCGAAAGGATCTGTCGATCTTGAAAACGCCTATGGGAGGCAAGAATCAGCCGCCTGAAAAGCCATCTTGGCGTCGCCTCAACTTCACACCCGCGAGACTATATCGATGGCGGGAAGTTTTTCTGCCCTGCAGCGGCACCTTGCGGAATACGATACCGACGATCTCAAGACCGAACTACGAAGGGCCTGGCCAGTTCACGCTACTTGAATAGACGCAAACGCAGCAGACTGGGGCCATCCCATCTCGCAGCTTTACTCAACTTGGGCCATTTGACCGAGGGGTCCCCGAAGAATAGAGCTGACAGCTGAAACAAAATGAACGCGGGTTCCTTCAGTACGACTTCACCTCTTCTCGCAATTCTCGCAATCACATGCATCAAACCCCTACCCACACGGGATGATGACTTATCAACGGACTTTGGCGGACTTTTCGCTTCCTTTGGTGACTGCTACATTGTTTGTTTGATCAACAGAATTGTGAATTCAAGTTGGTTCATCCAAAATCGTCTTTGGCGGCTTCTTGTGGAGCAGACATGTAGCAACAACGTGGATTCTGCCCACCGTGCCGTGGTTGGGCTGGACCATTCCCATCATACTGCTATCAACTGCTTGCAACACAAGCTGCGGGCTGTATTATCAATTACGGAAATAACGCAATGACTACAATTTCCCATCGTCTTGTGATACCCTCAACATGCCATTGGATACCAACATGCTTCTCCTAAACTCACGTTCGGCGATCCGCGGGCGTCCGGCGCGTGTTCGTTTGCTTGATGGTGCTGTCGGTTTTAAGAAATTACATCTTTTAACGTTGGGGGCCGCAGGTAATGGAGGCGGCCCATCCCGGCTTCCGATGCGCCTAGGGCGCGGGGTAGCGGTGGATAGAGGCGGCCGGCCGTTCCACGGCCGGGATGGCCATGGCTTCTATCTCCGGTTACCCACCAAGGTTTCGGCGATCACTCGTCGGCTGTTGCACTGATTGGCCTCTGCAGGTTTCAAGTCCCGACTTCTTAAGTTGTGTGGCGGCATGATGGCAATGTCCGGCGTGTTCCTAGGGCAGCAAGCGAAATGCACGTCAATTATTCTGCCGTAATTACATTGGGAACTTCTTTGAGTAATCCCAACCTTAAAAGATTGCGAAATTACGATGGCTGCGCCGAAAAGTAGCAGACTGGTTTGGCGAGGACTGTGGAAACACGGTGCACTTTTCGTGCATAATGATAGACAGCCCCGCAAAGCTCACAGTCGAGCCAAAGTCATGCAGTGACTATTGAGTAGGAAGTTGTTGTTGATCGGAATCATCGGATGGCTCGACCTTCCTTACTTAGGACTGAACTGTCAGCGTCACATTCGCTAAGACCAAGGTTGTTCACTGACAGAGGCAACTTTGGGATGATGACTCTTGGGCAATGTTTTATCGAAAAGGCTTGAAGTTTGAGTAAACATCTTCCAGACTTCCATCAAGCTTCCGGTTGAGAACTTCTGGTTCTTTCTAGATTGACAGATTTCTGGAATCAAAACCCAATCAGATTAATTGCTTCGAATTCGAAGGTTTCTATGCTTAGATTTGCATAGATCCGACGACGATGTTGAAGATCAGACAACCGCACAGCTTCGTGAGACTTCGATGCACGCGAGTACATTTCGAAGCTGTCATCAGTGATGGCACGAATAATGTCCATGTATGAGCTGCATTCTTTGTATGATCTTGCAATAGCCGACGTGCATTCACCCGGCGTTTGCGGATGGGCGGCGGATTTGCCGCCATACGGCCGTAAATTACCACAGCACTGGTCATATCACTGGGCGATGATGTCGTGATGTTTGACGGAGTGAGTCGGGACCTCGAGCTGGTCTGAGCCGGAACATTCGATCCGCATATATTCTAGAACGCTTCTGGATCAGGGCCGCTGGGCGCTCGGGGTTAGCGGCTGCGCTATCGCCCGCCTTTTCCTGGCTGCCTCTAATTAAGCTTGGCTTGCATGTACCAACTGGCTTCGTGAGTCCTTTCTGGGTCAGGAGTTGCCTCTTTTGAGGCGACAAGGATGTGTGGAAGGGTTCGTCGTGATCTGGAAGCAAAGTCAGAATTGCGCTCTGACATAAACCCAGTCGGATTAGGATAACGGGCTGCGGACTCTCTCACCGACTGGTCTGTCGTGTGTGATCATGGCTTGCTCCATGTGCCCATACTTGCATCTCCGGTGAATAAGGTGTGGTGAGAGGGGGGAACGGGGTAGGGGACCCCCATCAGTGAGGTCCCTTATCATTGCTTTGGTCTCTTGTCTCACTCGACGTCTGATATTCGGCCGCCAGGGATTCCGTGCGATGACGGCTTTGTTTGACTTCGCGTGCTGCTGATCACTCCACCCCGCTAGGAAATGCGTTGCGCCTCGACCCTGACAACATCCGACCCCTCGACGAACTCTAATCGGAACTAGAGCGACCGGGCGAGTCAGGGCAGGTGCGGGACGCTCCTCGTCGCATGTCGCCAAACTTCCTTTTATCAGCTGCTCACAAACCCCTCTTTCCTCACAGCCTCGGATTAGAAGGGTCTTGCTACCTAGGAACACCTCACTGATCACACAAAATCCGCTGTTGAACCGTCAAGCGATGAGCCTCTTCGCGTGGTTCACAGCTCGAGTCGAGCGACTGAAGCAATGAGCAACACCACAGGCCCGGTTGGGGCGTTCCCGCCCCCGCCGGGTGTCACGCCGAATTTCAACGATCCCACAGATGCCGGTTGGACGTTGAATGTTGCTGGGATGAGTGTGATGGCTGCTGTTACGACGTGTTTCTTTGGGATAAGGACATATGTAAAGTTCTGCTACGGGAGCCAGTTTCTTCCTGAAGACTGTAAGCGGTCCTAAAAGAAGAAAACTGCTTGGGCAACGCTGACCTTTAGCTAAGGGACATGTGCGATCGCATATGTGAGATTCTCCCATTTCGAATTTCGGTCGGTGAGATAGTTCAAACTGACCAGAGCAGGCTCTCATTATACTTTACACCTCGACGGTGTTTGTCAGTAAGTATGGAGTCTCCGCCGACCAGGATCGAGTTTCTGACAGGCGGGGCTAGTGGCACACTACGGCGAAGGATATCACGCTTGGGACCTAACGAAAGAGTCCTACCAAGAAGTGATGAGGGTAGGTTTGCAATGCCACAGAGAGTGTTAATTGGGAGGCTTACTAGATGACTACAGTGGCTCTACGCAAGCTCCATCATCTATTGTCCTGCCGCCTATTTCACGAAGGTCACCCTTCTCCTCCTCGAAGCTCGAGTTTTCTCCATACACGAAAAGATCGCTCGCGGCATCAGGATATTCGTAATCATCCTCCTCGTGTGTTATATTCCCATACAAACGCTTAAGACGATCATCTGCGTCCCAATCTCCGCCTTCTGGGACCCGCATACGCCGAACCCGAAATGTCTCAACCAGCGCAAAATATTCATTGCCGATCTTACACTAGCGATCATAACCGACTTTTTTATTCTTTGCATCCCATTTCCCCTACTTTGGGGGCTCAGGATGCCACTTCGGAAGAAGCTGAAAATTCTTGTTCTCCTTGGCGCTGGGGGTGTGGCCACGGCCGTGACGATATATCGATTGTATCTGGTCATCCTATTTCTTTCATCCACTGACGTAACATCCGACTTCGTCGTTCTGGATCTCGTAACGCGAGTGGACCCGAATTCGGTCAACCTATTAACGCAACTAACGTTACACAGGTGTCTGGAACTCGTTATCGGCATTGTATGCGCCTGTCTGCCGTCAACGAATATTCTTTACGAACGTATACGCCGAGGCCAGCCTGCAACGACAGGCAACCTCCCCGATAATACAAGCGACTACCAGAAGAGGAGTGACAATTCATCTTACTGGTGGAGTATGATGACCGGGAAACAAACACGACCTGCGCGAACCGAAGTGGCCACTGTCGCCGAGGCGGTGCGAAGCCCCAAACATGCCGCGACATTCGACACCGAGCTCGCAATATTAACTGGACAGTCCATGGGTGTGCGTCCTCCTACTGGTGAACCGGAACAAAAATCGCCGTCCCTTTCAGTACTGGTACACAATGACGAGATATGGACGTACGATCCACGGGCGAACTCTATCGACGGCCGACGCGAAGGATGGCTTGCGCCCGGTGGCGAGAGCTCCGCGGAAGGGGCCTCACCGGCCAGGTCCATCTATCACCATCACGCACTCGAAGCTAGGAGGTCATGGGAGGCTGTGTGGGAGCGAACTATGCCGCCTGAACGCCTGAACCCTGTATCGGAGGTTAGAATGGCGGGCCCGCCCCAGCTGAAGCTTACAACTCACCCACCACCTGATTGGGAAGAGCTGGACCAAGATATGTCTGAGACGTCAAAAGTTGACTTTCGTTGAATTACAAAGATACCCAACCATGTTTGCGCGGAAGTGTCAAGGTTCGAGGCTGCTGAGATATCGCGGTCACACGAGCGCGGCGGAGTTGCAAGGTGGAAGATAAAGCATCAGAAACGTAGACAAGCAATTGTCATTAATTGACGTGGTTACGGTGAACTCACGTGAGTCTCGACAGCTGGAGATGCAACGATCACGCGTAGGGTTTCTGGCCTATTTCACATCGTGAACGGGCGACAGAATGACACCACTCCTGCTGCGTTGGCCACGCCGTTGCTGAGCATACTAGGAAGACGAACATAAGGGGCTGCCTAATTCACTGTCCCCGTGGTCACATATCTGGCGTGTAAAATGCTTCATGGGCTTGTAACCGTTCCACCGAGTGCTGTACAATGCCAATTTAGAGAGGATTCATGATATCTCATATTTTCGTATTGCTTGACAAAAGTATCGATGAACTAGAATAATATCTCAATAACTGTACTCGTCAGATTCATGGGCTGGCAGCACGCGATGGGATAATCCGATCGAGGACGAAGGCAGGTAGAGACGATAACAACGAGACCCATAGCAACAACAACGACTATAAAGACTAGACGAGGATGACGGCAGTGACGCCAAAAAAAAAAAAAAAACCCAGTAGTCGGTTTCGCACAATAGAAATTGAGGGTTTCACAACCAAATTTCAGCCCATTGATAGGCACCAGCCTGGAATGAAAGTACATAGAAAAACATTCATGTCATAAGTAACCCGATCAGTCACTACCTTCTTATTTCAATTTCTCATTTCTACCTAGCCACCTAGTTAGCAACCTGTTCGCTTGGCTGAGCAAGTTTTCGTAATTGAAGCCCACAATGTATTTCCAGCCAATGAATAGAGAGTCTTCGGCAGGAGCCCCACACCCCTTACGGTTGAACTACGAGTGTGTAGAGTTAAAACTCAATGTTGAGAGTGAAGCAGAACATTTCTACCTAAATATCTGCACATTGCTGTACGGTGGTTGAGATTGTGTGAAATCTGCCCAGAGACAGGTCCTTATCTTCGACTGCTCACTGTCGTATCACGCGTGACCAAGAAAGTCTTGGCGGTTGAGTGGATCCAGACACTGGGAGTTCAACCTCAAGTTGCGCGACGGCGACGGCGCGGTTTCTTCAACACCGGCAACAAGAGTCACCGCAACTTGCAACGCGCGACTCGGAGTAGCCCCGCGGACCTTTTGTAAACCATCAAGGTTGAAATAGAATTACCAGTTGCGATTGGTGCGGAATTAATGCAGTGTGACAAGTCGCAGTGTAACGATTGAATTACAGAGCAGGAGACGGGATCAAGATACGCGATTAGACAACTTCCCGTATCTCGCACGAACGCAATCTCTTGACGCCATTTATGGATACTACGCGGAGGGTTCTTTTTGAGAAGGTGAATGCAAGACAAGAGGCCAGAATGACGCTGTGACTTGGCAACGCATAGTGGTTTCTCAGCACTTTTGCTAGCCAAGCATGCGGGAGCGTTACAACGGCGCTCTTGGCAGACCAGTGGATGCCGACAGATACGATGCGCCCAGAAGCTCAATCGAGGATTCCTCCCGGACGGCTGTGCTTGTTGCCAAGCTCGGGCGGGTATGTAGGTAAATTTGCGGCGAAGGGTGGTGGACTGCCGGGCCGGGGCTTCGGTGGTGCTGATTCGTTGACCCCAAGTACCGAGCGGAGTATACCCCGAACACACCCCGAACACACCTGCTTCTTTCGGCAGGAGGATCCGCATCGCGACATTGGTAGCTCGTTGGTTGCTTTTGGCAGTCCCCCCAACCGCTGCCTGCTGACCTTCTCTTTCCAGTCAGAACGCAGAAGAATAATCATGTTTTTGACTCGCCAAGTGGCGGGGGAGACACTGCGACGCCCGAGAGGCAGCTTGGGAAGGGGGAAGAAGACGAGATGCCAAGATGTAGTTGGAATAAGATAAAAAGAGGCGTTCTTCTCCCCGGGTTCTGGTGCTTGTAGTCAGTAGGCTCTACACCTCTCTCCGCTCTTTGACACGCCAAGCGATCGTCGTGGTTCAACCGCCAAGTCAACCCCCTGCTCCAGTCAATCCTCAGCACGTTCTTTTGAACCATTCAGAATGAAGGCCACCACCTTGGCAACCTTTGCCTTGTCGGCGCTCCTCCAGGGAGCCTCCGCCAAGGAGATCCCGCCCAGTGAGCTCGTCTCTGAGATCTACGACAGCGGTTCCGTCCACATGGACCTCATGGCCCGTAAGAAGGTAAGCGATTGACAACTTGTTCTGGCCAAGACAACGTCTGCTGACACAGTCAATTAGGAATCATGGGACCGCCAGAGGGCCGCCGGAGAGATGGAGTCCACTGCTTACCGCAGCCGTCTCGCCGAGGAGGGCCCCGTCTCCTGCGTGAACGGTGTTGCTGAGGTCGTTCCTGGCGATGCCATGAACACCTTCAAGTGCAGCAACATCGACTTCTACGACTTCAAGAGCCACTCCGACCTTGGCTCCACCACCGGCGAGGGTTCTTCCTCCTGGGGCTGGACCAGCCCTGACGGTCGCGAGTTCGCCGTCATCGCCCAGGCTGACGGTGCCGCCTTCGCTGAGGTCACCAAGGAGGGCAAGCTCGTCTACCTCGGACGTCTGCCTCAGTACTCCACCACGTCCATCTGGCGTGAGCTTCGTGGTTACAAGAACTACATCGTCATTGGCAGTGAAGCTGCCCGTCACGGCGTCCAGATCTTTGACCTGACCAAGGTCAGTTATGCTCAGTGTTTTCGGCTTTCTTTAGTCGAGTTTACTAACATTGCACCAGCTCTTGGACCTTGACCCCGCCAACCCCAAGACCTTCGACCCCAAGGCCGACTTGACCTCTTGGTGGAACGGCCTCCCCAACGGCTCTACTCACAACATCGTCATCAACGAGGAGAAGGAGTACGCCGTCGCCGTCGGTGCTCAGCCTCGCTCCAGCACTTGCCGCTCTGGCCTGATCTTCATTGACCTCAGCGACCCTGAGAACCCCACCTCTCCTGGTTGCGCGGGTGGTGACGGTTACGTCCACGACGCTCAGTGCCTCGTTTATCGCGGCCCTGATGAAAAGTACTTCGGCCGTGACATCTGCTACGGCTACAACGAGGACACTCTGACCATGTTAGTCAACAAGAATGATAATTGAAGGTTCCTAAGCTAACAAGGCCATCAGCTACGATGTCACTGAGAAGAACACCACCAACATCATCTCTCGCACCTCCTACGAGGGTGCCAGCTGTACGTAACTAATCTTCCTGCAAATGATTATAGACGCTAATGGAATGGGAAACAGACACTCACCAGGGTTGGGTTACCAACACCGAGTGGCAAGAGTACCTCGTCCTCGACGACGAGTACGACGAGTACGACGCCACTGGCCCCGCTGCCTCTGGATACCCCATCACCTACTTCTGGGACATCCGCTCCCTCGAGGCTCCTAAGCAGACTGGTGTCTACAAGAGCGCCGCCTACGGTATCGACCACAATCAGTTCGTCATTGACGGCTTCGCCTACCAGAGCCACTACGGCGCCGGCCTCCGCGTCATTGACGTCTCTTCCCTGCCTGAGGACCCCACCGGCGGCAAGGTCACCGAGGTCGGCTTCTTCGACATCTACCCCGAGAACGACGCCGAGCCCAACGGAGGATCCATCGACTTCGTCGGCACCTGGAGCCACTACCCCTACTTCAAGAGCGGCTACATCCTGGTCAACACCATTGAGCGTGGTGCTTTCCTCGTCAAGCGCACTGCCTAAATCGCTGCTTGAGGCAACTAAATCCGCAACCCTCCGGGGGCGTGGGCTTGCATTGCTCCTTCGAGTTACAGGTTGAACACTCGGCATGCCGAGATACTCTTTTACATCTTCATGTTAATAGTAATCACAACTGTTGATAAATACCAATACCAATTTTTGATGCCATTTTCTGAAGACAAGTGATGAACAGTGTGGCTTCATAAGCGCGCATCAAGGTTAGCCTGACATCCGTCTCGAAGATTATGAATTTCTGCCCACGTTGGCCACGCGTTTGAATCCTTGCTGAGTCGAAGTTTCCCTGAAAGACTGGCGAACAGACTGCGTTGAGACGACGCTTTGACTTCGCCAATTTGCCTAACGTTGAAAAGAGTAACCAACCACCGAACTATTAGTGCCGAGCAGAGGACGAGACAGGCATGCACAGACCTCAGACTGAAAAGTTGTAAACGCGGCAAACATTCGGGGGCGGCGAAGCTCCAGTGATCTACAAATTGCAACCCTTTATTTTGTGGAATATTTCCAGGGGTCGAATGGCCGGTCTTCAGTGCGCGGTTTAGTTATTCTAGAAGCTGGCAAATCGCGGATAGGCTTTCGGCCTCCGAACGTTGCTGAAGGGGGCACTAGAGGAATAAAGTTGAGGCTACGAAACAATTGCGAGTCATCAAAAGGACGTCCGATCTTCTACCTTACTTGATGAGGATTAAACTCAGTATAGCCAGCGTACAATCGTTCCCCCGCGTTCCCGTGTCTCCGCGTGTCCGTGGCTGTTGTGGGCCGGGCAGCGACTCTTCCGCTGAGCGCCCAAGCCTTGATGAAAATGTCCACGGAACCCACGGAATCATAGTGCAGAAAATTTGGGAAAACTCCGGAAAGCACTTACGATTCAATTGATTGAGAGCTAAAGACGTATGATTACCGCCTGAGTCGGGGCGTCGAGGCGACGCGACAGCAGCAGCAGTAGCAGCCATGGGGGCGGAACAGCTGGACAGCATGCTGCGGCGCGATGCAAGGTTTCTGAGAGAAATTTGGACATGGTTCACAGTCGGAGCCGTCGTCATATTCCTCCGTTTCTTCGTTCGGATCCGCATGGTAGGGCCGAAAGGTCTCAAGGGAGACGACTATGTCATGTTCGTGGTGAGTATCGCAATCGAGTCATCGAGGGGTTGCTTTTCTGACACAAGAGACTGCGCAGACCTTAATCATGTACACTATCTGTTTCGTGATGGTGGATCTCGTTTGTAAGTTATCATAATGTGTTCTAAATGGCAAGAACACAGACTCAAGACAGACCGGGGAGGAGTCATACTGACAGGAAGGTACAGACCGCTACGGCACCAACATGGACCTCACCGCTGATCAGATCAAACTCCTCAACGATGAAGAAGTTGCTCGGTTGGTGGAGGGTTCCAAGTTCCAGCAAGTCGCATGGTACTCATACACGGCATACCTATGGTCTATGAAGGGCACACTGCTCTTCTTCTAGTATGAGAAGCCCAAATGCGATAGTAGTCATCCTGCTAACCCACTTCAAAAGCAGACGGATGACTTTTGACCTGTGGCAACACGCAAGGGTATTGACATACCTAACTTGGTTCACAGTAGCCGCGTATCTAGCAGTTGTTGGCACAATAACCTTCAGTTGCCTACCGTAAGTATGACCCGTCTGGCAATCTGAAGGCTTTGGTACTGATCAAACGGCAGTTTTCAGGATAATTGGGGAGTGCGACCCCTTCCAAGTGAGAAGTGCGTCTTTAAGGCACAAAATCTACTGGTCACGACATTCTTCAGTCAGTCTTGTCCTACCCCAGGCACTGCTTTAGCTGTCCCATTGTTGACTGTCTCGTAGATATCATAACAGATGCGGCCATTCTGTGTCTGCCACTGCCAGTCTTGAGAGAGATCAGAGTTCCGCTATACAAGAAGCTGTTCATCGCTGTTCTCATCTGCTCAGGATTATTCGTCATAGCCGCGGCGATTATGAGATTGGCAGTGACCTTAGGTTCAGACCCCTCGACGATAACGGTCAACCGATGGGGCGTAAGGGAATGCGAAATCGGGCTTATGGCCATCAATGCCCCGATTCTCCACCCACTATTCTCGCGCCGGTTTTGGCAATGGCATTACCGTCCACCAGCACGCGATCCGAACCCGATGGTCAGCGCGAGGAGAAGCAGGACCACGATCGGGCATAGAAGAAGGGCATTCAAAGAAGACAGCTTGCTTGGGTGGATGAGCTCGACGAGGTCGCGCATCGAGACTGCCATCGGAACGCGCGGGCGTGGAAGTCCAGTAGATGAAGAGTTGGGAAAGACTGCTGACGGGCAGGAACTTGAGCCTTTGGACAATGCCAACGAGGCTACTGGTGAAGATCAGGGAAGCTACAAGGATGTAGCGGAAGCCAGCGTAGAAGCTACGGACTCAGCGAAACATGATTGAAATCGAGATACCCGGAACACATTTGAGATACGTAGAGTTTGCAATCATAGATTTGAGGCACATTGATGAAAAGAATTCCCATCTTACACTTTGATTTATCGTGGAACGGTAAGACACATAAGTCCTCAGCATTACATTTGGGATCATTGGTCAGATTTGAACCACACAATGTTCATGTGAAGGTGCAATAAATACGCATCTGACTTCATGCGATATCAATTGGCTGAAAGCATTAAGCATACAAGCATAAGCCTGGCCACTGACTCTATTTCCAGGCCAGCCATAGTTCTACAGAGTTCGCAAACCCAAGGTTGCCACCCATCTATCCATTTGTCATTCAGCGGGCGCCAACATGCCGAGGATACCATCTCATTCAACCTACGGAAAATTCATCATGTGCCTCATCAAGGTCTACAAGCCAACATCAACAGGGTGTAAGCACCAATCTCTACTTCAGTCCATATTTCAAAGCTGCTCCAGTCAGTCATCCAATCATTCAGGCAAGCAATAAGGGCACCACACAATCCATGTAGGCTACTCAGATCTCTTCAGCATCGTGCGATCCTGCGGCAAACTTTTTTCTTAGCGACAGGAACTCTCCGCAATGGTACACCTCAGGTAGTCGATCTTCAGGAAGGCACCATTCGTCACGGTTGCAAGGAACACCGAACGAGCTTGCATCTTCGTCCTCGGTTTCCGCAGATTCGGCAGTCTGCTGGGAATGACGGAGAGGCCAGAGTAGAATCTGGCTGGGATAGGCCTGGCGACGGCTGAGCTGTTCATCTAGGTCAGTGACTCCTACATCAAGCTCATCAACCTTGGGTTCAATGAGGAATCCATCGTCATCATAAGTAGCTTCATCGAGTGGCTGTGCAATTTGATGGATTAGGGCATCGATGTTGATAGATCGTCGGGGACAAGGGGAATCATGGAATGCAGTGGCAATGAAGGAGCTTCTGTTGTCATCGGGCGAGATTCCTTGAATGCAAGTGTCCGATGCCGTCTCTTTGTCCCAGGTCAACGGTATACTGCAATCGAGCAGGAGATTGCGATTCGGCCGGATAGGCGCGTTTTGAATCGGATCGAGCAGGAAGTCAATTGAGTCATCCTCATCAGGTTCATCCTCCTCCGGGATGACAGCAAGGGGTGTGGTAAGGCCAGTGATTGTCTTGTCGAGGTCCAACCACGTAGTTCGCTCCTCTGGGTCGATGTAGATGACGGGATCAGGGCTCGAGAACAGACTGTCTTTTTTCGAGGCCATTCTTTTCCTGGGAGATTGGAGCAAAGAGAATTCTCCGAATAAAGAGGTGTTGTCCTGTGCTTCAAGAGACCAATCAACCCATCGCGCATTGACTTGGCTTCTGGCGAGCTCCGTGCTTGCGTTTGGCTGGGACTGCCAGTTCTCCTTGTCAGACATTGCATTTCGATCTCGGCGGCCTTTTTCATTTCCTGAAATGGGCTGGAGAATGTTGTTCTTGAGGGAAGGAGCTACAGGTTTCGCCGAATTGCTTCGCAAGGGAATTCTGCTGGCTCTAGAAGCCACGGGCTTCCTCTTGATTTTGTTGGTCTGCAACGGTCCGGGCATGGCCGAGGTGGTGTTGGGAGACGAGTCAGTCGTTGTGTCCTTCTGGACATTCAAGGGTGCTGGCTTTGCTGAGGAGCAAAGTGCTCCTTTCTTTGACACACAAAGAGGCTCAGGCTTTGCGGAGGGGTCGGCGTAGACGTCTTCTTCCGAGTCGGATATGTCAGGATGTTGCTTGCGAAAGGAGACAAGTTCGGGGATCTCCAGCAGAGCGTCGATCTCCTGAACGAGACCGTTGACCATGTCAGATACCTTTGTCCCACGTTCATTGAATGCTGGAAGATGTTTGCTAGCGCCTTCAAGCTCCCTGTCAATGGGGCTTTGGTGGAATCGCGATGGAATCATCAAGCTGTCTTCGTCACCGGTTGAGGTCTCGAGGCGGATATAAGGTCGAGGATAGGGAGACCCGCTCCCAATGGAACTCGCACCAATCTCGGAATCGGAACCTGCTTTGCAACTGTTAACGCTTCTCGAATGATCAGGTGGCGAGAATGGTCCTATCTTACCTGGACTGTTTGTGCAGTTTCGCGCGAGTTCAAGGCTCATGGCCGAGGAAGTGTCGCCAGTCTCTGACGGCTCCGACGAGTTCTAGTCGCCGTACATGTCGATAATCTGGTCCAGCATATCTTCTCCTGGATTGCCGAAAGGACCTGAGGCCCATGCCTTGAGGTCACACTCGCCCTCGCAGGCTTTCTGGGGTTGGCGTCCTGGGTGGGTGATGGTTTCCAGAGCCGTCTCGACGCGGCAGGTAAATCGTGCCATCGTGAAAGGAGAGTAGACCCAGGGTCGACGTAGTGGACCAAAGTTGATACTCAGAGGAGCGGATACTGCCAGTATTGGCGCGGAAGCGGTAATCCCAGCTCGTTGAGTGCTACGAGAAAGTTCGATGATGTCTACCTTGCCCATAGCTTTGACAGATGTGCCCCTGCCAAGGCGGGCTTGTAAGACCGTGAGAGTTCTTCTGTGGAATTCTCGTTTCAGAGACGCGTCGACGCGTGGACGTTCTGGAAAGAGGTCACTACCGCTACGCGTTCGCGCGAGGTTGTTGACAAGATGATGGTAACCCTAGAATCGGCGCTCATACGCAGCGAAGCAACCAACTTACCAATTGTCTGGGCTTTGCACGTGTCTTTGCGGCTGTCACGTACGTGATGTATCATCAAAAGTCAATTCAGTTTCTTTTCAATTCTCAGAATGGCTCTGATTGCAATCTGTGAGTGATGCTGGGTTGATGGGGGCGCACGATCGACTACTTTGCGACTGTCAAAGCGACAGCTTCGGAGAAGGAGAAAGACAGAAGGCGCGCGATTTGTCGCTATTGGATGGGTTTTGCGATTGCTTCTTTTTTTGGACGAGAGTAGTGAGGGTTGAGAGAAGAAGAATCGCCATGTGGAGGAGAGAAGAGAGAGATGAGAAGCCAGGAGGGGTGGGAGGGGGAGATGTAAGTGACGGGCGTGTGTGGGTGGGGCCGGCAGAGTTGTTGCCCTGGGCATGAGGCAGCACCCAACCTGACCTTCGACCACGAGAGAAGACGCTGATCTCCATGGAAACGATCGTAAACAGTAATGCAGCGTATACCCGATGCGCGAGAAGACTCCCAGGGTGTCCACGGAAGGTAAACTGGTGCGAAATTTATGGCCGAAGGGCGCAAACTGGAGACCGACGTTATTGCGCCCCTTTCATGGTAGCGAGATTTACTATTCAACATAGATTTAATCTCTTTTTCGAGGATAGTCCCATTTTTATAGCTAGCTGCGTGTAAACTTCATATTACGACATCGGCTCTTCTTCTCGTAGGAGAGGGTTACCAGCCTGGCATACGAGCTGAAGTTTCAACTGCTTTCAAATATTACCAAGTTCGAAGTAGAAAGGTCTGCAAGGCACAAGCGGCGCGACATATTGACCCGGATACGGCCGACGCTTTCTTGGTATATTGCGTACTTATAAAAGGACCATCGAAATCATTGGATCCATTGCCATAGGAGTTTGTTATCCGGATGCATCTCTAATTGGGAAGGACGATAAAGAACGACAGAGACGCCGACAAGGGCCACAAGGACGGCATCGGTTATCACAGATATGCAATGGGCTCGGCTTTGGGGACTTGTCACCAAGAACACTGTGCTTCACGAAATTTGCTAAATGTTGGTGAGGAACACCTGTCTGATTTAATGATAAAGCTCGTACTACATAGACACCATAATTGTTCAGTGCCTATGCCAAGCTGAGAATCCCTTACTTCTAGGTGACACGCGCAGTCATAAACAAAAGCCTCGCCTCTTCTACATTCCTGCCCCAGTAAAAGTCGAACCCCAATCTCAGTTAAGAACAATGTCAAATGCCCACTCTCATACCTACTGCAACAACAGGACTAGAATGCCACCATTTTTATATCCGTCACCCCGACACCGATAATTCAAGTACTGTCTTAATGGATATCTTTGTATCATGAAGAACTAGCGGGCCATCAGATCCATGAGAGCGTCTGCAGGACCTTGAGCAGCTCAGAATATCCTGGCGGCGAAGACGGGCTCTCTGTGAGCGAGTGGACGAGGCGGGGGACGGTCTGGGGCTCTAATTGTCCTTAGAAAGCGCCGCAGTGTCTTTCGACTCGGTCATGTGAATCCACCCGGCAACGTCAAGCCAAGTAGTTGTGTAGGGTCTCGGGCGAGCCGGAGAATCATCGGATGGTTCAAAGAACAAGACTTGGGCCTCTCGGACGTCTTGTCTACCATGACTGATGTCGTCGCTGTGACTGTCCTCACCGTCGTCCTCCTCCTCGCCGCCTTTTCTGCAGTCCTCAGCGCTTTCGTTACGATCCATATCTGCGTGGAATTGTTGGATATGGGGCTGGCTGGCATAGTCGTTGTAATTCATGACGCTCTCGTGCGTTTCCTCGCGACGCATAAGGTCTTCGTCGTCTAGCTTGGCGTAATCGAGGCCAGAACTCTAGTCATCATCTTCGCGGAAGTAGTCCAGCATTGACATTGAGGCCTCTTGGGTGATTCCTCTTTGCCAGCGAGTCACCGAAACAGGATTGAAGTCTGACTCCTAGTCATCGTCGTACTCCTGTCGATCCGTTTGGATGATCTCGCAAACCTCATAATTAGCTGCTAGCGTCACATTGATGCTCTGCCTTTGAGTGTCGTCAAATATGTGTGCGCGTTGTGACATAGCCGATTGTGCGATGGTACATGTCGTGAGCTGCAGTAAGAGTGACTGGACAGTCACTTTAGAGAAGGCGGTCTTCGCAACACTAAGCCCAAGGCTAGAGACGGATCCTGCCGCGCGATCAGTCTTTCGATCTGGAAGACGCACCTTCACGATTTGATCAGTCTGGCCCGAGACAGCGTCTTTGATGAAAGGCCAAAGCCCATCGTCCTTGATCGCCTCCAGCGGTAATTTGTAGCAATCCATCACTATTCATAAAGTACGTAAGCAACGGCGGGGAAGACGCGCCTCGTCAGAGCGCGCGGGAGTGCGGTAATTGAAATCATCGCAACTGTATCAGAACATACCTTTAGAAGTGGGCGTCGTCATGCTAGAACAAAGTCGCCAGGTTTTTGAAATTTCTGGTAGTGTAAGTACACTGCGCGACAAGCCTCTTGGGAGATTTGAGGGGGTTCTCTAGCGAGCAGTAGAAGATGTATGAGGATTGAAAGAATTTGGGCCCGGGGGCAGAGAAGGTATGGCTTATGGACGTTGGCCTGACGAGGCAGCTCTGGTTGCTATGGACATCACGGGGTGAGGCACCCACCAGACACCCATAGCGACCACCACCACCAGAGCAACAACGGAGCCGATGAGTGAGCTATTCCACATTGCAAGTATTACACAACGCCTAGAACTACTTGTAAAATTGTCTAAGTATCTTTAAAAGAGAGACATAGACCGCAGTGAAGAGGGAGACATCAAGGTCAGCAAAGCCACGCAAGTGATTGCCTACCTTAACAGATTCCCCAGAAGGGCCAAGCTGTATTAAATTGGCCAGGGAGGCATGAGAGGAAAAAAATCAAAAGGCATACCGGCCGCTCACAGAAGAAGAAAGTCACCAGAATATTTAAGTTATTGAACACGGTTGGGCACTCGTTATGCTACATATGAATTGACCTGACTGGTTTAAAGTAATAACTGCTATGAACGTGTTCCGTCAGCTGAGTGAATTGCTCGATCAGGTCTCCTCCATTTTGTCATCCACAATCACCGTTATTCTTGGTCATGCTTTTCACCGCGCTCGCTTTTCCCACACAACTGGACTCAACCCCCCTCTCTGTAGTCTGCTCATCATCTCACGCTGCCAAAGGCGCGCCATTCTGCCACAAACTCCAAGTACCAGCGTAGCACGTCCAAAATACAAACTCCAAAGCAAAGACAACGACAGAGCCAAAACCCAAGCAAATCATCACAACCATTCCATACTACATTCTACTCCAAGCACCAATCTTTCGTCATCCTACGTCAAGCATGCAGACATCCGTGACTACAACAAGCTGGAAAGCATCGCTACCGATTGCAGACAACAAGTGGGCCAATCATCATGCAGAGTACAACGACAACCCTTTTGGACCACTCAAGAAGAGTGGGAGCACACGAGTCTGGTATGGGTCCAGACTGAGCTCAAGGGGCTTACGGTAGCCTACAATACATGTCAAGCGCCGGAATCTCACACAGTCAACGGGAGTGGTTCACACGGTCCAATCGTAGGTCTCTCCATCGTCTGTATTGGTATCTATCTTCCCGGCAGTGAAGGCTTCGTAGACGCCAATGAGCGCGGCTCCGCTGGTAATGGTCTGGATAAAGCGCATGAAGCTGCTTCCGAGGGTGGCAAAACACCATTTTTTCGTCTCCGTAGGGGCCTTCGCACTGTCACTGGCGCGGATCATCTTGTACTGTCCCGTCTCGTAGTTTCCGAAGAGCAAGTTGCGCGCAGACTTGGGAGAGGTAGCGAACTTCTCGCCCTCGGGCTTGGGAAGATCTTCGTAGATCTCCTGGATGACGCTCTGCTTGGAGTACGTCTCGTAGCCAATGACGTTCTTGTGGCCGGTCAGAGCCCAGTCTTTGAGGTCGAGAACAGCGGCGTTGAAGCCCTCGTCGGCCTGGATTTCCTCGACGTCCTTGTATCGCGCGAGCTTTCCTTCGGTCTCAAGGAGGCCATCGAGCTTTGTGCCACGGCGACCAGCTGATCTGAAGGTGGGGAAGGCGACAAGAGCTGAGTCCGTGTCTGTGCGAATGGTGCTGATGGATGAGATCTGGGACACGGAGATGGACCTGACACGCTGTTTGTTGTCGGCCTGGATGGAATTGCCGTCGATCTGGTATTGATCAGAAAGGCCAGTGACGCCCTTCTTCCTCTTCAGGGTGCGGGTGCTGCTTTTTCCAGCCGAAGACGAGGTGCCGGCGCTCAAGCCAGACGCGCTGCGGCTGTGAATCTGCGTCTTCTCGCCGGTGGCGATGTCGATGGACTGGTAGCTGACGCCCTTTGATGCGAGCGGGAAAGCTCTAGTTGTTGTGGGTGAGTCCGCGACGCGTGAGGACTAGTCAGCGTCTTGGGTCTCAGCCTCAATGATGGGAAAGGTGGCCGAGTTGGCACCGTCGGGTCGTTGTCCATCAGTGCCTGGAGTGGTAGCCAGGTGTTGGGCGCCCTGACTCTCTTCGGTGAATGCAATGATGTGCTTGCGCGTCTTGTTCGCGTCGTGAAAGTCAGGCATGGTGACGCAAGCCAAAGGCTGAGAGTGCGAAGTGGCCTTCACAGTCACCCAGGGCTGCTTGTAGGGCTTCCGAATGGCAGAGCGAGTGGTGCTGTGCTTGGCAGCGAGATCGCCGTCGACTGTCGTCTTGTTGTTCTTGGCGGCGTGGGCCTGAAGGCCGAAGAGGCGAACGAACAAGGCCATTGTGGAAGCTATTTCGAAGTCAGTATCGTTCACCATCGCGAGATTGTGGATGGGTCGCGCTGACGAGCGAGGAGGCGATCATCGAGGAAAGGGGCGGGCAGGAACGTACTAGTGTTTAATCTTGTTTCGTGGAGATCTATGTAAGTAATCGTTCTGACCTGTAGAACGTCTTGATAATCGGTGACGTCTGCAAAAGAGCACCTCGTCAAGGTCAATTGAGGGAAACTGAGGGCGCAAGATAGAATGAGTCGCCGTATACGCTGACCTTCTCAGCCTGCAGGGTAGAAGGAGTTCTTTTTGTATTTGATTGTAAAACGATCAAGATCAAAGTTTTTGTGAGGCAATTGGGTTGCGAGTCGCGTCGATGTTGTGGATTGACGAGTTGTGTATGTGATGTTGTTGTGGGAGGGAAAGAAGTGAAGCTGGAGAGAGAGTCGGGGCAGAAGAAGTGGATGACCCTCGACGAAGATTGATTGTGTCGAGGACCCACTGCATTGAATAAAGAGAATTTCCTATTTGGGATAGTCGTGAGGCATCAAGAGCGTTGTTCGATGGGTGCCTTGGGAACAAGGAGAAGATCACGACGCGTTGCCCGGCTACCAGGCCCAAGCCTCAGGCGCGCCTCGAAGGGATGGAACCAGTCAGGCATCAATCATCGCCAACGCGATAAGGCCACGGACAACTATTAGGCCCGACTTTCCACATCGTTTTACATCTGGGTGTGATGGATGGCAGAATTTGGTTGCTTTTTCTAGGCTTCGGCCACGAACTACTGATGAACTGTACTGTCATAGATGCCACGGGTTGATTCAATCATGATCTTGGAGGCGAGGCGATTTATGGATTCAAACTATCTCTTCCTCTCCGTCAATGAAACGTGAACCTTGCTCAAATTCTTGAAGGCGGCGGAGCTCTGCTCGACTTATTGAATCGGCCCAATCTCGAAATGCGGAAATGTGGAACAGATGTCGGCAGCGGGAAGCCGCCTCCAAAAAGTCACGCTTCAAGCCGGACCTTTCCTCTTCCACACTCCATCCAGGGCGTAACTTCTCGATACGCGCCGTGTAGAGCTTCCTTAGTTTGGTCTGCTCGAATTGCATCAGGGGTTCCCAGTACAAAATAGTCTTCCCTTCACTATCTAGGCTGTCGTCTTCCCAGTCATCTCCATTGTCATTACCGTACATTTCGCGGACAGGTTCTTGGTTTCTCACCTTGCCATCCAAGAATGACGGCATTTGCGTGAGGAACCAAGAGGACATTGTGGAAACGCAGTTCCAGTTTACCAAACCAGTAATGTTTCCATCATCGTCTATCAGGATATCTTCCAAGTCCGTTATGGGGATCCAGGGAACAGTTTGTTGAGAAGATTCTGTATCGGCGAATACTATCGGAAGCACGGTTAAAAGCTTTCGTTCGACCTCCGCGATAGCTTCCGGTTCATCCCTGTCTGATTCGGTTTCCGCATCTTCTGCTTCTGCAGTTTTCTCCATGATGATGATGTTCAGGAGCGACTTGAGCCATTCTTGGCTGGATTCGAATGGCCCTCGAGGTATATCGTAGTTGTAGTTAATTCCGCAGAAAAACACGTAATCAACCACCCTGCCTGGTGTGAAATGAAGCTCTGAGGGTGGCTGCTCATTGTCTTTGGGCTCGTCGAAATAAAGAGTTTCCATGGTTCGAAACTCTTTCAGCCTAGTGCCGGCGTCAAGAATTTGTGCGTGGTAATCGGCCATTTTCTCAGCAATAGCTTCCTTCTGCGCCATCGGCATCTTTCGCCAACGTTTGTGGGCTCGTATGCCGGGCATAAACTACATGAGCATCCACTCGAAGCCGATCTCGTTGTCACTGGAGTCATCAAATGCAAAGACTTCAGGGACTGGAATGCTGGTTCTTTGTTTGATCCACCGCATGGTCGCCACCTCACCGCGAGTCTGGTAGCGAGGATCAAGTGGAAGAAAGACGCGCATGATGGCCTTTCTGTCGTTGACTTGAACGAGATATGTCTTTTTATCACCCCATTTTCCGTAAGGTGAGACATCGCATCTTGAGTTCTCGTCAATGTTCAAATGTCGGCGGCAGACCTTCTCAATGGCTTCCAGTGAAGGTTCTCGTGCCCACTCAGGGCTCGGACCCCAGATGGTGTCGTGCTCCCAAACCAGCCCGTCTCGGTTCGGCCTCGACATCGGGCAGATTCAGTGTGTGGTGGTGAGATGAATAACGATAATGAGGCTTTCAGGCGGTGTTGACGTGACTTCTGGTCGTAGGGAGCAATCGTGATGGGTGAAGTCATACGGAGGGGAAGGTTTCTCAGCTAGGAAACAGAATATGCGCGCGGTCTACACTTATAGTTTCGCCCAGAATTTATTTTTGAAATCTCCGTGTGTAATAACCCGAATGCAAACGTCTTACCTCAAGGTTGTGGGGCCTTGATGATTGGGCAAATGTTTAGGTTGTGTGTGGAGGAGAAAAAGTGAGCAATTGTCATACCCAACCGGCAAAGCTTCAGCACTCTTCCTGGTGTTCCATCATTCCTGAGGGGCAGTAAGCAGCCTGTGACCTTTTCACTGACCATGTTGAGATTATTAAGTGACCACTCGGATGAGAAAATCGTCCAATTTTGAAAGGATGCGCGCAGTAACGCCCGCAGCAGAACAGAAATCATTGGTAGCTGACATCAAGAAAACTAGAATAGAAAAATTCCGGCTAGATTCGACAAGATTCCTGTGGCTAGCATATCTGTCATCTCTTACGGTGCTTGCAGCTTGATTCATGTAATTGACTTGCGGTTATCGTCGTAGTCCCAGATGTTCAGTTCATCCATGGATCTATCAAGGAACCTCCTTCTATATGGTCTAGTAGGAAGAGTATCGATCAAGGTTCTCGTGTACGTCAATTCGAAGCCTGTATTTCCAGAATGATTCTCTACTTGTATGGAAGCTTTCTAGTTCTAGAGCCAAGTTTTACTATCTGGACGATGTTTCACGACTAGAAAGTCGAGGAGAAAAGCAAATCCGTCAGCATCAAGACCAGTATTCCAAATGAGTTTTGTTATCCGGCCTGGTAGTAAGCATGAACAATAATCGGAACGATAGCAACGATGACAGGGACGACAAGGACGACAAGGGCGACAAGGATAATAGAGATATTCGAGAGAAACGACCAGAGGCGACGATGGCGACGACGAGACCGAGTGTATGCGCTGGAAGCGGAGGGATGATCCCAGCATTGGGGCAAGCTACTATTGAATACGTTTGAACCACCCGATTGCCCGACTCATAGTTTCGTACTCCCTCGTTGGCTGTCAACGGACGCTGTTAGTTACCGCTGGTCGTCGTATAAGTCCCGTGTCAAGCGCCTTTGGCACAATAAACTGCTGACCATCCTCTTGGCAACACTGCCTTGGCAATGCGACTGATCCTGCGAATAACGCCACTGCCGAAAAGCCAAGTTTTATCAGCTGCTTGGTACCTCGGCAACATCAGTCATCTTTCGGACCATTTGACAACCATCTTGTGATCCTCCCGAATCACCATAACCTCAGTGTATAGATGTGGTTGAATGTGAGGCGAATTCTCGTTGAACTTTTCATCCGCCAAAATCATACGTTATATGATCAACAATTATTGTATGCCAACACATCATGGCGTCCCAGTGACCCGGCCCCGGCTAGTCATCTGCTAGCTCGAGCCTCCACCTTTCCACCAGCACCATGGTAAACCCCGATTCATCGTACATCCATCGTGGTATTTGTTGACAGCCAATCCTTGCATCGGAGTTCAGCCTCAGCGATCGCTATCTGGCCTTGCAGCGCTGCTCCGCAACTCCGCCGGAACAAAACAAGATACCGTTAAACTTATGGTTATCATTCCGGCCGTCGATGTCTAAAGAAGGAAGCCTTGCAAGGAGTTGTCGTCATCGGCTCATGGTCAGATACTTCAAAGAAGCACATGCGCCCGCCAAAAGGTCAAGGTCACGCTCAGCTGCAGTCGACATCAATCACACTTGCCATCCGTTCTCGGTCTCGCACGTTCCGGCAGAGGCGCAGCTCATCCGAGCCTTTGGGACTGTCTGTCGCAGAGTCCTGCAGGAGGCACGATGCACAGTGCAACCACGTTCCGTCTCCGGGTCAACCGCCTGCCCGGTACGGAATGCAGGATCTGCTGTTTCGATCGATTTGAATTGAAAGGGTAAGAGCACCGGTTTTCGGCAGTCCAAGAACGCGCCCTAAAGGGGATTCGCCTGAGCGTCTTTCGGCGCGCTACGAGCTGAAGATGCCGACGCGGTGCGTCTTGGTGTAAGGGGGATCATCCCGGTTAGCCCTCCTAGCGCCGATCTCCCGCCTCCAACAGCAAAGGGCGATGTGAGAGAGTCCTTTTTTGGTCACTTGAGATTGGGTTACATTTCTTATCTTACGGATCCTTTGATGCTACCCATCAGCCCTAAACCTCGTCCTGCAGATCTTGCGCCTTTGAAGCATTGGATCAGAATGAAGCGTTTCTTGACGTGAGACTTCGACAGCGTGTTTCCAATCGTTAGTATTCCAATTACGAAATCCGATGTTCAGCTCTGCCACAACCGTATTGGGCGACACAGCTCGGACGAGAGTGTGCAACCACTCAAGCCGCTGTGTAGCCCGGGCTGAGGTGGATGCCAGAACAGCAGGCTTGCTGCACTTGCGCGGGTTTGAAGGCCGAGGAAACATGGCATTTCACGGCATCTCCAAAAGAAGCGCTGACAGGTTTGAAATTATGGTATGACAGTCTGCTTGATTCATTCTAGTGCCCCCGGAAGTCCGTTTCAACGTTTCAGGGCGCCGTTCATCGTAGTCGCTCTCGGGTTCTCCACATACGTAAGTCGAACGGTATGACAGCCCCATTCAAGTTGCTGCACGAATGAAAGGTGCATGTTGTTGGAGTGGATTCCCTATTTCCGACGGACCCGAATACATGACCCGAATATGTCGGTCTTGAGTTTTCTTTGAGTCAGACGAAGGATCCTTGGTGCAGATACGTATTCTCAACCGGCGGCTGAAGCGATTCCACAATCGTGTAAGCGCACGAACAAACTCTAACCATTAGCAGACTCGTATCAAAAGCCTTCCCGCTACACCCGCTCTAGCTTCCAACGGCCGCTTACCGTTCACCTGAACCCCCTTTGTGAGCCCCCTTTTGCATGTAAGACTGGAAACTTTTGATCCGATGACGATGATTGGCAAATTCTGTTGGCTTTACCAGGCAGCGAACACAGAATAATTCCCAAGGCAACCGCTGCGCGTGATGTGTAGGCGGTACCTGGCAGCTCGAAGCTGTCCGACGAACACTCTACGGCTCGGAAACCTTCACAATCTTACATCCATATTTGGAAATAATGTCAAATTTTCGTAACTCATCCAATCGACCCGGCTTCCGTCGAAAGTTACCAAACATCTGGCCCCAAATCGTCTCTACTCTCAGGCACAAGACACGAGCCTGGCGCTAAGCCACGCTAGAATATCAGGGACTACGCATGTGGCTGGCACCATTATTAGCCCACGCGCCAGGCTAGCTTAGAATCATCTGTCCTGTGCAGTAGTGCAGGCGTCGATCAGGTCAAGCTTGTTGTTCTCGTTACGGACATCGTCCAAGTATGGAGGTTCCCGAGCCGGCAGCCTGGGATGTGGGGATGGGGATCGACTCTAGAAGCCGTGAAGCCGGCATTATGCAGTCCGGTCCATTTGAGTATCCGATCAGGACTCGAGTTATGATGAACTCGAGCCTCCTTCGAACAGGTATATAGCTCAAACATGCTCACCCCGTTTCTTGGCTTTTGGATCCATCATCAGTCACTCACTCAGGCTCTTGACTTCATTCTCTCTTTGGTCTCTATTTACATTCGTTTCTTCTGATCCACATTAGTGCGCCGCCAAGATGGTCGCCATCAAAGACCTTATGAAAGGCAGCCTTAAGTGGCTATTTACGGTCCAAGCGGCTTTGCAGCAGAGCAAGACAAACGGGTATGCTATCTCACTCTTCATTCTGCGACAATGAGCTTCGTCTAATTTTCTAAACAGAAACTGCGTCCTCGGCACACCGAATGCCCCTAAGCTTCCGAACTTTTTGAACAATAACCCTTTGCCCAACGGCTTCCCGTGGGGCCCTCTGACAGCCGATGGCACGAACTACTACAAGCAGTGGCCCAACACTGGCGTCGTCCGCAACTACGACTTCACCATTAGCCGAGGTGTCATCGCCCCCGATGGATATGAGCGTCAGGTCCTCCTGGTGAACGGAGCTTACCCCGGCCCCACCATTGAGGCAAACTGGGGAGACTGGATCCAGGTCACGGTTCACAACAACATTGACAACAACCCTGAGGGTACCTCCCTGCATTGGCACGGATTCCGTCAGCAGAACACTCAGTGGGAGGACGGTGTCCCTGCCATCAGCCAGTGCCCTATTGCCCCCGGTAAGAGCTACACGTACAAGTTCCAGGTATGCATCCCCACCACCCACGCGAGATTCTCCCGACTGTGAGATGCCCTAGTACTGACAGCTCACTTTAGGCTACCCTCTACGGAACCTCTTGGTACCACTCTCACTACTCTTCTCAGTATGCCGGTGGTCTTACCGGTCCCATCGTGGTCTACGGCCCTGGAAAGTCTGCCTACGACATTGACGTCGGCCCCGTGTTCCTTTCTGATTGGTACCACAAGCAATACTTCGACATTATTGAGGACATCCTGACCCCTAACGCCTCTGGCCTGGTCTTCTCTGACAACAACCTCATCAACGGCAAGGGCAACTTCAACTGCTCCACTGTTGCTGCTGGAGACAAGACCAAGTGCACCAATAATGCTGGTATCTCCAAGTTCAAGTTCCAGACCGGCAAGACTCACCGTCTCCGTCTTATCAACTCCGGTGCCGAGGGTACTCAGCGTTTCTCCATCGATGGACACACCATGACCGTCATCGCCAACGACTTCGTCCCCGTCGAGGCCTACGACACCAAGGTCGTCACTCTCGGCATCGGCCAGCGCACTGATGTCCTCGTCAAGGCCAACGCCGGCAACGCCAAGAGCTCTTACTGGATCCGCAGCAACCTCACCAGCTGCAGTCTGGCTAACCAGCCTCTCGGTCTCGCTGCTCTGTTCTACGACCAGGCCGACCAGAACCAGAACCCCACCAGCACTGCCTGGAACGTTCCTGACCCCGGCAACTGCGCCAACGACGACCTTGCCATCACCAAGCCTGTCATGAAGCTTACTCCCCCCACTCCTAGCTACGTCAAGACCATGGAGATCCAGGTTACCCGCAACGCTTCTGGTATTGTTCAGTGGACTCTCGACGGCGAGGACTTCCGCGGCGACTTTAACAGCCCTACTCTTCTTCAGACCAACAAGAACAACCTCACCTATGCTGCTGACTGGAATGTCAAGAACGTCGCCAACAACGGCAGCGTTCGTGTCATTGTCAGCAACAACAGCCCTGCAGCGTAAGTCTCGCGTTATACTCCCCAGAATCAACTTGAAACTAATGAGTTCTCAGTCACCCCATGCATCTTCACGGCTTCAACATGTACATCCTTGCCGAGGGCGATGGCCTGACCTGGGATGGAACCATCACCAACCCCACCAACCCTCAGCGTCGTGACGTCCAGCAGGTCCGCGCCGGTGGCCACATGGTCATGCAGTTCGACGCCCAGGAGAACCCTGGTGCCTGGCCCTTCCATTGCCACATCGCTTGGCACGCGTCTGCTGGTCTCTTCTCTCAGTTCATCGTCCAGCCCGACAAGATCAGACAGTTCCAGATCCCCTCCAAGGTTGACCAGGTTTGCAAGGACTGGAGCGCCTGGACCAGCCGCAACATCCCCGATGTCATCGACAGCGGTCAGTAAGGGGCTAATTTTTTCTTCTTGTTCATATGTACCAATCTGTTTGTAATTGTCTTTTTCATTTCGTTTAGGCATTGCGAGCTTTAGATCTTGCATTTGGCGGGCCCATTGTATTTGAGTAGTGGAGAGCATACATAGCATTTTCAATAAGAGTACATACTCTCCCAAATCCCAAGTCTTTACTGACGTGACGAGATATCCTTGGCATGATGTTTCTCTCAAGAGATCCTAGCAGCCGGGTAGTATAGTCTCACTACGAAAACAATTAGATTCTGAGAGGTGTAATATCTATCATACATGGTCACACAAAATTACCTTTCAGCACACTTGTATTTGCGACTACTATATTGGGTGCCCAATTAGCCTCAAGTTGTCGCGCCCACGCCCCCCATCACACAATACAAATACATGCAAGACGCCTCCTGCCTGCATTGTTAAAAGCCGGACTACTTGAGGAGCCATTTCTGTTCGAGTCCTTTTTTAATTCGGGGCCTTATACCCCGTTCAAGTCCCGCACAAGGCTCGCGACGCTGTCTTGGAACAAGAGCATAGCGTAAACCCGGTGAAAGACAAGTGCAAATTCGGGGGCAAAGGGCTTGTTCACAGTAGGATTGCATGACAAGCTCTCGAATACCACCCGAATTTCGTCCGATCGATTCGAGTTTCGTATAACACTAAACCTATGAGCGCCTGCAAATCGGCCTTGGTCGCTGCCGTAGGCGAAGTCGATGCTGCTCCTCGTACTGGGACCGTCCCCAGCGTCCTTATCCTCGTATTGAAGCTCGATGTTGCAGACTTGAAACCGCCAAACAACAACGAATGCAATGTAGGAAGCTTTAGGGAAGAAAGTCCCGAAACTGTCCAGACTCTTTGAAGTTCGGAATTTGTTCCCACGCCTTTTTGATAATCAGCTATACTCGGAAGACAAAATACCCTGACTCACCTTCGAAACCAGTGAAATCCCGCCCGATGGCTGCCAGCACTATTCTCTCCGGCGCAAAGACTTTACCACCGAAGAAGCCATGCGTGAAGGCCGCCAAGATCCGCTCGTCTGTTACTTCACTGGCGTTTTTCGGCAAGGTCAAGTCCACGTATCGTGAGTCGGATGTTGAGACATGGGTTCTGGGGTTAACAATATCTTTAATGGTCGACGATTGGCAATATGCATCAGAGATGCCGTTGTTGCTATGTATTCAACGTCTGTCGACGACACGGATCTGGTCGTACACTTCCCACGCGTGCTTGAGGGCGAAAATGGCCGGAACGGCGATCACAACGCCAACCATGCTCCTGGCGCTCATCATATGCGTTGGGATCATCTCTGCCAACGAATTCTTCTTTGGGTGTTGGATGAAAAGGCATCTAGGATTGATGTTTACAGTTTTAAGCTGGGCCATTATTTTACAATTATGGGAGTCACACAGCATTCGCGAGTTCTTCCGTCATACACCCGACTCTGCCCGTGTCTTCGGTCAGCACTGGCGTCCTTTCGTTCTAGCGTCTTGTTTCTTGGCGTTCGGCAGTTATTCATCTCTCTGGGCAAATACAGCACGAACGTTTTCAAGAACAGGCACATCTGCACGACGTGCAAATCATCACAAGAAAAACCCACGATCGGGAGCATGCATGATGCCAAGTGTAGTTTCTTCCGTATCGGTTCAACGGACGGGTCGGGTCCCGGCAGGCGGCGGCTAAGTTCTTTTCCGCTCATCGGTGACTTGGCCCGGGCCCCGCCCCCACTAAAGAAACATCCGGGAGGCTTCCCGCCACATGCCGTATCGATTTTCCTCCTCGACGTCAAATGCCGTTGGGGAGGACGTGAACACCAACTTTTCCCATAGCACCGCGTTCAATGTTTTTCCGAGGCCTTGATCACTTGTCTTGTGTAAGCGACGTGTCGCACATCAGGACTGGGTGCTAGGGCGGTCAACGATGCCGCGACGACGACCGAAGCCGACACCATCTCCCGGCGTGGCCCGACTCTTTTGAACGGTCGACTGTCTCTCGCGAGGCCAGTGTGTTGGAAACCATCTGAAGAGCCATGTCTAATTCATCGTCGTTCGTGTCCACATCACCCGGGACGTCCGCTTGCCATGGCTTCAGCGACAACACCAGTCTAGGGATGTCGCCCCCTCAGTCCTCGCCGCCGACGCCCTGGCGCGGCTTCAGTCCCCGCGCCAAGGGCTACAATCCGGACGCATCCATTGCTCTGGTAGGAATTCGTGGGACTGGAAGATCGACTTTGGCAGTCATGGCATCCGGCGCGCTCGGATTTCGTCTCCTCGACGCAGACCATCATTTCTTCCAGGTGACAGGTCTTTCGCGGGCGGCTTACAAGGCGGAACACGGTGCCGTGGAATATCGACGTGAGGAATTGAGATTGATGTGGGCAATGCTATTCGATAACCCAACAAGAGCCGTCATTGCATGCGGGCCTGGAGCCGTGGAGGGTACAGGTCAGACCTGGCTATCCGAGTACGCCCAGACTCACCCAGTCATCTACGTCCTACGAGACGCCGAGGAAATCAAAAGACATCTGCGGGTTTGGGATACAGAAGCCATCAGCCGCTTGATATACTTAAGCGGGCCAACGCATAGGTCGCTTTCCAATTTCGAGTTCTACAATATCTCGGACAGCTACGGCCAGGTAGCTGATCATGTTTCTGGATCCGGCCAGCAGTCTCCGAGGTCTTTAGCCCTCAAACGGGTAGAGCACGACTTCCTTGAACTGCTGTTCCGCATCACCAACCGCAACCATCACGAATCAGGATTGTACCACGTCAGCCATGGTACGCCATCATTAGCTCCAGAACACAGACCTTTCACCTACTCCCTGACTTTGCCGATGATGGAAGTGGACAACGCTGGACCATTGCTTCGAGATATCAACACGACAGCTGATGTTGCAGAGTTGGTGATATCACTACGAGAGATGCGGGCCAGATCACCCAACTTCGATGAGCCGGTGGCCAATTTCATCAGCCGGCAGTACTACGCCGTCAAGCGATACACGCGTCTTCCTGTCATATTAAACGTTCAATTCGACGACTCCTGTCCGCGGCAAGACTTGGTCTACTATCTTCGCCTCATCGATCACGGCCTCCGACTCGCACCAGAGTATCTTTGCGTGGACTTGAGCTGTGGCGAGCAAATTCTCAAAAGCATAATTGCAGCCAGAGGGACGGCGAAGATCATCGGACAATATACCGATAACACAGTCTTGGAACACGGTTGGGACAACCCAGCACTTACAGCCCACGCACAACTTGCGGAACGCTTGGGTTGCGATATCGTACGGATATGCCGAGAAGCTGAGTCGACAACAGACAACTTTGCGGCCAAGTACTTCATTCAGAGCAAATCAGCAGACTTTAAGATTCCGCTCATCGCCTATAATACCGGCCGCCTGGGGCGAATGTCCTGTTACTTGAATCAGGTATTCTCACCAGTAACCGACCCTCTGCTGAGGTCCATCACCTCATCACCTTTGAACGATACCCTCCTCACCATCCAGGAAGCCCAAAAGGCTCTGTACTCTTCTTTCCTCCTCGACCCCATGTACTTTGGTATCTATGGCATCAACGTGCTGCAGAGTCTATCGCCGGCAATGCATAACGCTGCATTCGAATCATGTGGAATGCCTCACGAATACAAAATCTTTCAGCACCCTACAGTTAACCACCTGAGACACCTGATATCGGACGAGAACTTTGGAGGAGCCAGTATCACTGCCCCGTTCAAGAAGGAGGTATTTGCACTGGTAGATCTGACAAGCCCAGAGGCGCAGGCCATTGGCGCCGTCAACACGTTGATACCTCTCCGGTCAGCAAGCATCGACTCTCTGATCGACCGAAACAGAACAGGCCCCGTTGCGGCTCTTTATGGAGACAATACCGATTGGATTGGCATTCATACATGCATACGCCAGAGTCTCTCCCCCATCAATGGTGTGAAGAGGCGAACGACAGCTCTCGTGGTTGGGGCAGGCGGTATGGCGCGAGCTGCGATGTACGCTTTGCTGCGTCTAGGGGTCCGGAATATCTTCATACACAATAGGACGCTCAAGCATGCCGAGGAGATGCTAAGGCACTTCCAAGGATATTGCTCCAAAAATGGGAGAGGAAGTCAATCGCGGTCGTCATCCCGAAGCTCGGCGAACAGCGCGGAAGGCACACCTGACAGCACCACCGATATCCCAGCCATGACTTTGCTATCGTCCAAGTCAGATCCTTGGCCAGAGAACTTTGACCGACCTACTATTATCGTTTCCTGCATCTCGACGTTTGCGAAAAACGGCCAACCATCTGCAGACACTAGTCTTCCCGCGGACTGGCTAGCTAGTCCGACGGGAGGTGTTGCCATTGAGGTGAGCATATGCTACTTCATGATTGACCAACTTCTGACATCGTGTGAAGCTGTCATACATGCCGTTGGAACCACCATTACTCAAGCAGGTTCGGGAAATGAGCGACCAAGGCTGGATCGCTGTTGACGGACTGAAGGTTCTCCCGGAACAGGGAATCAAACAGTTCGAGCTCTTCACTGCTCGGAAAGCACCCGGAAACATCATGAGAGACGAAATTTTGAAAGCATATAAAGTAAGAGGTGGTAATGGAGCTGAGTGAGCACTGTACATAGCGCGGAAAACTAGATGACCAAGATACCAATATCAATGCATGAACGACACGATGAATTCCGTACAGATGATGCCGTCTATTGGAGGCTGTATTGTCATCGAGCCGTCAATGAAGGTCTGGCGTCATGGAATGAGCAGAATCCTTGGGAGATGCTTGTAATTGAATTCTTGAGTTCCACGATTCAGATCTATCAGGATTCTTTTGGAATGCAAAACAAAAGTCCTCACTGATGTCAAATCACACGTCACCTGAGTTGGTGTCATGCGGAAATGGCGGAAGATGTCTCTTCCGTTGTAGCAAGTAAGACTTCCCCCGTCAAGGGTCTCGGCGGATGATAGTAGAATTTGGCTCGCGGCCATCTCCATCCAAGAATCTAACTCGTCCTCTTTCAGCTTCCATCATATGATTTGAGAGCTTTCTGTAAAGTTTTATACAAGCTCTAGCGGTATCTTGTCAATCTCCGGCAACAACCTATTGAACTCGCTCGACTGTTTGTCGCCAGTTTCTCTTGCCTATCATGAACGCAGATGTCTCCTCCCGCGAGGGACCAACGAAGAACTTTTTCATATTTGGGCACAACATCTCCCATACTCTGTCTCCAACGCTGCACAACACTGGCTTCAAGGAGCTCGGCCTACCTCATCACTACCAGATCCACCAGACAGTGAGCGTGGATGACACAGTCAAAGACATCATCCAACGAGACGACTTCGGCGGTGCCTCCGTCACATTCCCTCACAAGCTTCAGATCGGGAGACTGCTAGACTCGGTCACCGACTTCGCCGACAAGATCGGGGCCGTGAACACCGTTGTCGTCGACACTGATTCGACGTCCGGAGAGAGGCGGTTGGTCGGCGACAATACCGACTGGCATGGAATCAAGAGATGCATAGCGAAGAGCGAACTTCAGGATTTGCAGTCGTCCGCTGCTTTGGTGCTAGGCGCAGGTGGAGCAGCTCGTGCTGCCTGCTTTGCCATCCAAGAGCTTGGGATTTCGGAAGTTCTTATCGTCAACCGCACAGCATCAAAAGCCTACGATATGGCGATCAGCTTCCCAGGAATCAAGGAAGTTCATGTGTTTGAGACTTTGGAGGAGGCTGTCGCGAACAGAAAAAGTCTTGGTGCTTTTGTCAAACCGCTCCGAGTTGTAGTCGCCTGTGTCCCGGCCGATGACCTGGGGTCGGAGAAAATCCCTGCGGCGCTATTTTCAGGGGCTAAGTCAGGGGTTCTGGTGGAGATGGCCTACCGACCTCAGGTCACAGGAATGATGTTTGCGGCCTCCCTGCATGAAGGCTGGAGGGTATTCAGAGGTGTCGATGTCTTGGAGGAGCAAGCATATGCGCAATTCGAGTTGTGGACGGGGAGAAAGGCGCCTGTGGAGGTGATGAGGACGGCAATGCAAGCGAAGATTAAGGAAAATGAGCAAGCTGCTTCCTTCAAGTAAAAGTAGACAGTATGTAGACAATTTGTGCGCAGTCGTAGAACTAGACTTTTTTCGATTTGGGCAGATAATCAATACAAATGAATGCATATGATTTTAGAGACAGAAGATGATGACAGAAACCACAATTACATGGAAAACATTGGACATAGAGATGATTCCGGATAGCGAAGTCCCGGAAAGACTAGAACAAACGAATTACTCAGTTGTCACTGTATCTTCTACCCTCGAGGCCCCTTTCGGCGGTGATCTCAAGACAGGCACATTGCTCTATCTGTGCACCAAGCAATCCGGGATGAAGTTTCATAATTCTATCTTAAATATCGATGTCCTTCCCATCAACCCAATCCTTTGCCTGCCAGTATAGCAGGTCATGTTTCTCGATATTCCGAGTGCCAACATGCCGACGATGGCCAGGCAAATCGAGCAACACCTCGACACCCATCGTAAGCTCTTGGAAATACGCCAGATACTTGTATCCAGGAGGGTAGTTCGATAGCTTCTCCTCGTCTATCTTGGGGAACTTCGCCGGGTTCGTCGGTATGACCTTGTCCTTCTCATACCAATGCCTCACAAGTCGCGCACCCCAACGGTCGCCCACCTTCTCAAAGAAAAAGCAGAAGCGACAGTCTGCCTCGACATCAAACTCCGTGCCGTCGAAATCGAACCGCTGCGTGATAGTCGCTTTGAGTTTGGTGACGGCACGAGTGCCCTCTGGGTTGATGTCTGTGCTGCAGCCGTGACACCGGTGCATGATGAATGCCCCCTTATCCATTCCCGCCTTCGACGCCGCGATGAAGTCTGTGAAGGGGACTCGGCCGGACCAAGTCGTGTAGACGTATGCGCCCGGATGAAAAATTGACACGAAATTTTCCCATTCGCAAGCATCTCTGAAGGGGAACTATAGATTAGAACAGGGATTTACTAGCGTTGGTCATTGAGTTTCATACCTGTAGGATGGCCAACCCTCCGCAAGCTCTCTCAGTTTTAGCCTCTCCAAAACGAGGTAGTCGGGGCCATTGTTGCGAATAGCATTCTGAGGTCGTGAGCTGGCTGGGAGGCTATGCAGATCGGTCATTTTGAGAATGATGTCAGATTTGCGAGTTGAATAAGTAGTTTTCGACGTATTCAAAAACCAATCCCACTCAGAATATTTTCCGGAGGACGCAGATAGCTTCAAATGTTAGCCTAGCATTGCAACAAGCAATGTTATGGTGCTTTGCTGCTCGGCAGCATCGGATGAAGCCTTTGCCGCTCAGTGTTCCCGCGCTGCTTCCCCGCGTCCCCGCGTGAGGGGTAGATGGGGAAGCACTGTCTGTCTTTCACGTCAGGTTAGCATTATTTTGTAGCAATTGAGTAGACCACTTCATTGGGCATATGTTGCGGCAGCTTGGCCGTGGCCGTTGTTGTTGGACCAGTTCGGTCTTGGCTCGGATGCGGGAGCCGAAGATCGGCGCCGTGAAGTGAAGCGGCGTACTTGGTGTGCTTGCATCCCTATCTTTTGAGCTTCTGACTTCTCCCTGCATAAGTGGTAACTTTGTCCAGTGTCTATTCATTTACCTTGCACCGGTCTCAATAGGTGGATGCGGCTCACACAGGAGAGATCTCGAGGTGCCAAGTCTGACAACACATCAATCAGAAAGTGTCGGCGTTCTCAGATCATCATGCTATTGTCGACAGAATTGGACATCTGAAAGACCAGGATCATTATATGCGGATAGACTTGTGCTGTTCGTGAGCCTGATTTATTCACACATGCTGGATAGATGACTCTGTAACAGCCGCAAAGTAGCGACCGTTCATAGCGCCTGTGGCGTCTTCCCTCGGGTTGTCCCAGTCATTTCATCCCATCTTCGCTGAGAAAGTCGCCGACACTGTTGTTCCCAACGCGGAGTATGCGGACATAATTTGGCGTCAAGTGGAGATTGCTGACACTATCAGCCTAATTCTCCGTCAAGCGAAACCCCCTGCTAATAGCACGTAGCACGCCTTCGACGAATCACTGACCCGCGTACAAATGCTTATTCAAATCAGTCAGGTGTAGCCGTGATTACATATCTCAAAATAGGCCAACGTAAGCGACGACTCGTTAGACTGCTCAGCACAGACGGCGGAGGAGGGCGGCTAAGATCTTTGCCGCCCACGCACGTTTAATGAGATACACGCAATATCTACATATTCATGCCAGAAAGGTCCATTATGCGCAGTTCAGGGTATAGTGTAGCAGGGCCTGCCTCCCATAGCGAAACCGAGGCTCTAATCAGGGCTCGACTTGAGTACGGGACTATCTTTGATCAATGATCGAGAGCTGGTTCGTCCAATGAAACTTTGCATTCTCAAACCCAGTCTTTCTGGCAGTCTCCTCGATAAATGGCACCCCCTTTAATGCAATTGAGTCCGATTCAGGTCAAGTGGACCTTCACACTAGCAGCCTCCCGGTCTTGCATCTTCCTGCCCATGGCAACATGCCCATCGTCCCCATTATGACGATTTGGTGCTCTTCCGCCTTTCGATGGACTTGATCACAAAATTTGATGTCAGCTTCGTAGCTGCGCACAGCATGTCATAATGAGTCCTCTACGCCGGCACCGGACTTCCGCAGGTGACGATGATCATGAGCGACCTACCAGCACCCGAAAGACGAAACGAGCCAGGACCGATGGTGAAGAGTCCGACGATGTGACAGCCCATGGCAAAACTCGGATGCGAGTCACACGAGCATGCAACGAGTGTCGAAAACGAAAAGATCGTTGCGATGGTGGCCGTCCAGAATGCCGACCATGTCTAGACGCAGGGCGTTCTTGCAGCTATAACCCACCGAAGAAACGTGGCCTACGAACAGGCTATGTCCGAGCCCTAGAAATCCTCTTGGGCATGATTTTCAGCTCGATAGACGAGTCTGATTCCTGGATTTCTGCATTGCTCGATGGCCAAGGCTGGAAGCCGCCCTTCCGTCTGGCAGCCATCGGGCCCACCTTGGCTGATGATGGAGACGCCTGCGAGGGATTCGTCGACGCCTGGAGAAAGACAGAAGTGCTAAAACATATCGAACAGTGGCTTTCTGTTGCGGAACCGTTAGAAAACGACAATGAGGGCAACTCTGACAAATCCTTTGACTCCCGAGTCAAGGAAGCCATCCCTCTCATAACAAAGATTCGAGGCGAACAGGACAGCCAAAACAGCACGACTACTGACATGCCAAGTCCTATGAACACGAGCACTACCTCCCCAGCGCGTAACCCTAGCCAGGATACCGGGACAATTCCCAGCACATCTGACTCTATTGCGCAAGACGCCGAGAACAACATCGATTCAATTCTGATGGCCACTCAAGTCTTCTCGCCCTTGCAAGATACGACAATGCGACAGGAATCTTTGTCTCGGCCCCAGTCTGGACGCTCGGAGCTCCCCGACAACTGGTCCATCTTATTGGATACCTATTTCTCAAACACGCACTCCTGGCTACCGATCTTCCAAAAGCACGAAATACTTAGGTTAGCGTACGTGCTGGAGAGTTGCGATAATCGTTCGAGTACAGCCGACTCAATGTCGCACGGAGACCGGTGCTCACTGTGGGCGGTACTGGCATACTCTTCACACCTTTCCAAGACCGAGGAGCACACCACAAGTGCGGTCGCCCTACACGCTAGGACGAGGCATCTTCTCGGCGAAAAGTTGGAGAAATACGAGTTGGGCCACATCAGAGCTCATATGATTCTTGCATTATTGCACCTGAGTCGCGGCGACAAAACGGCCACATGGCTTGCCGCTGGAAAAGCAACGTATGCCGCCGCGGCCCTTCTCCTAGCCCCCGATACGACGAATACATCGCAAGGCCAACTTGACGAAGGCTCCAAGAGGACTTTGGCATGTTGCTTTGTATTAGAAACTATGGTTGCTAGTTGGTTAGGTACGCGACCGTACTTCAAGCGTTCCGACCTCGCCAAAGTTGGCACGCTAGCGACAGACTCTATGGAAGAGTGGGAACCGTGGCAGATGAGGGATGGACAGGGCCGCACATTCCACTCGCACCACAGCCCGGGACATATAATCAGCACCTTCAACCATCTTGTTCAACTAGCCGTATTTCTGAACGACCTTCTAAGACTGCGCAATCAAGATGGTGAGAATGAGCGAATCCGCAAGCTGGACCGGGCTCTGAAAAGTTGGGGTCAGCAGAACAACCCTCAATGTCAAACATCTTCCGGGGCCGAGGCTTCGCCACAGATGTTCAATTTGCAGCTCATGTATGCTGGCATCTTCGAGGCCGTGAGAACGGAACACCTACGACTAGCAGGAGACCGTCCCAGCTTTGACATTAATGGCAGCTACGGACGGATGGAAGAGCAACGCATGCTGCTGGAACAACGAATGAAGTCTATGGGAACTTCTTCTACACCCCCAACCGTTGTCATTCTTCTATGCTGGTTTGAGAGATCGGTGGATGCTCAAGTCAGGGTTCAGAATCACGCCAGGATGAGAATGCAACTCCAGGCGTTGCGGGTGTCCATCTCCACGACAATCGAAAGCTACCTTCAGACCCAAACGCCCCTGAAAGATACTCATGAAAGCGCATCGAATCTTCTTAATGCTGGCAGCATGTCCAATTCCTTCGCCCAGTCGGGTGGACAGTCGACCCAGTCGGCCTTTCATCTGGGGTTTGCAACTCCCGCTAGCTCCGGCCTATCTACCCAGTCTCGAGAATCAAACCCTTCAATCTTCCAAGGGCTGGGCGACCCATACAACCGCAACTCGGCCAGAAACACGCCAATGGGCCAGAGCAATCTCTTAACGACTCAGACTCAAGGGCTCATGTCTCAGCCACCGTCGATGGGTCCAGATATGAATATCGATCCTCTATTAGATGCAGTTTCGGCGGAAATGGACGACAATGAGCTTTTCCAAAGCTTAGCTAGCTTGGACTCGGCAGATTGGTCAGTACGTCCTGCCAAGATTATCTTCCGTCTTATCCCTGACAAGTCCGTAGGTCCACAAATCCTCCCGAGTTCATGGAGCATCTTGGCATCCCACGGGGCATTGCTTCAGATCTGCAATCATTCTTTGACAAAGACCCCGGGTGAGATCTTAAAGCCGCTTTTGCTATCAACAAAACTCCCCACGGGGTATTTAGCTCAAGCGCTCTCCAATCGACCGGCATTAAAGCCGGCCCCGCGGGATACGTCAGTGAGGTGCCGGTACAAGGCTCTGCCGCCCGGTGACATCAACCAACCTGACCTTACCCGCCCACGCCACACACAAGTCCACCCTGGTCATTGGTAACCCGAAGAGCCCAACATCGACTGAACACACACAGCACACGAATACCATCTCCGAAGATCAACATTCACCTGCTCCAACCAGAAATCCCTGCGCAGCATCACCATGGCCGAATTCCGCCCTGCTCTGCTCTCTGCCTCTCTAGGCCGTGCCTGGCTTCATGACTTCGACAAGAAGGTAGCTGAAGCCGCCAAGCATGGCTTTGAGGGCATCGAAGTATTCTACGAAGACATCGAGTACCTTGCAAAGAAGCTCCACGATACCGACGAGCCGACCACCGACCACCTCCTCGCCGCAACAACCCACATCCGCAAGGTCCTCGATGGCCTGAAGCTGACCATCATCGGCCTACAACCTTTCCTATTCTACGAAGGCCTACTAGATCGCGAACAGCACGCCCGCCTAATTGAGAAGATCAAGGTGTGGTTCAAGCTCGCTAAGATCCTCGGCACGAACACCATCCAGATCCCAGCCAATTTCCTTCCCGCGGAGAAGCTGACGGGCGATATGGACGTCATCGTCGGTGACCTCGTCGAGCTCGCGGATTTGGGGTTAAAGGAAGATCCACCGATTCGATTCGCGTACGAGAGTCTCTGCTGGAGCACTCACATTGATACATGGGAAAAGTCTTGGGAGGTTGCCTGCAAAGTCGACAGGCCGAACTTTGGTCTGTGCCTCGACACGTTCAACATCGCTGGCCGCGTGTGGGGAGACCCAGCGTCTCCAACGGGCCAGACCCCCAATGCGGATGCCGATCTCAAAGAGTCGATGGAGAGATTAGTGCGGGATGTCGATTTGTCGAAAGTGTTCTACATCCAGGTAGTCGATGCAGAGCGTATGGAGTCTCCTTTAGTCAAAGGTCACCCATTCCACGTTGATGGGAACCCGACGCGGATGAACTGGTCTCGGAATGCTAGAGCGTATATCTATGAGACAGATAGAGGGGCTTACCTACCGGTGGAAGACGTGGCTCGGGTACTGATCGAGAAACTTGGATATAAGGGTTGGGTTTCGATGGAGTTGTTTTCGAGGACCATGTCAGAAGAGGGTGAAGAAGTACCGGCAGATCATGCTCGCAGAGGCATCGAGGCATGGAAGAAGTTTGTTCAGCGATTGGAGTTGAACAAACGAATATGGAAGTAGCAAATAATTGCACCAATTCCCTCCTCTAAAACGACGCCAAAGACGAAGACGAGGAAGACGACATTGAAGATAGCGAGCACATAGGAAAACTGGTTACTCTACCATTGGATAGAGAAAATAGGATATCACTCTCCGAGAGCCATTGGAGTTTTCATTGGCGATGCCGCTGCATATCGGAGAATCAGTGACTGGCCAGCTTTGTTCTTTCAATGTCTCTTGTGCTGCAAATTTAGGAGCAAATCCATCTGGTGCGACTCAATGAACGGCCCCAAAACGCAATCAATTTAGACTAAAAGTTGATACCCGGGCTTTTATCGGCAGCCTCCAAGAGAACTTTCCAAGCGCCCTCCCCATCCAGCTTCTTTACCCTCTCCTCTCCAGCCCAAAGTTTCCATTGCTCCTCAATCTGGTACCCAATTACGTGAGTGCCCTCTACACAGGGCCACCCAAGAGACTCCGCCAACTTGATCGTCCGCGTTCTCCTTGGCTTGAAGCACATGTCCAGCAAAACACCCTTCTCGGGTCTTGAGAGGAAGTCTTCCAGGGAGTCCCTCACCGCAAGCTCAGAAGTAGACTTGGGCTCAAAATCCGGCACCGTTCCGACAACGTAGTACGGCGTCTCGAGCTTCCCCGACTCCCCCGCCTTGACGTGAACTATCCGCGGCGCAGGGGACAGACGCTGCGAGTCGCGTATCAGATCGCTGACCTCTCCATCATCCCTGTTCAAGACGTAGATGACAGAGGCCTTGAAGTACGTGTGCAGAGCAAAAACGGTCGCGCGACTCGCGCCACCCGCACCGATGATCAGCGCAGGCTTGTGCAGGACTGGTCCCGGCTGGGCTCCCTTCTCAAGCAAACATCCTTTGACTCCGAGCCAGTCTGTGTTCGTACCACGCAACTTCTGTGCATCCGTAGGGTCGCGGTACACATTGTTGCAGGCACCAATAGTATCGGCTAGGGTGTCAAGCCCATCAAGCCGGGGCATGATGGTGTTTTTGTAGGGCATCGTGACAACCAGACCTGCTGTGGACTCTTTCCGAGCCAGCTCGAGAAGATCTCCGATTGTCGCACATTCGGTCGCGTAAAAGGTCCACGGCAAGTCGAGGGACCTGGCTATCGCATTGTGCATCGGCGGTGCGATGGAATGGCCGACGCCAATTCCAACCAGATGGAGGGTCTTTTCTTCGGAAGTCGACGTATTGGATGCCATGTGTACTCAATCAGAATATTCCTGTACAATTCTTTGATTTCAGACATCAGAATATTCTACATGAATGCCTTCTGGGCCGCATCTGAAGTAGCTTCACACAGCCGAAGCCGTAAAATCCACGGCGGCCTGGGCCGGAGAAGATCTTCGCCGCCACCAAGCTAGGCATCCTGGCCCAGTAGTCACCACGTCAAGCACCTCATCATTCTACTGCTTCTCACGCCGATCGAAGTTGACGCTTTCGAAGCACACTCGCTGTCATCTAGACTGGAATTGGTATGTTTTCTTCCGAAACAGGTGATTCGAGGCGGCCTGGCGGAATCCTTTACCGCTCAAACGACCGAGTAGCGCACTACCTGCATTCTAGTCTCATGCCGAATGAATTCTTCCGCGATTCTTTGAGGCACTCAATTGGCTCCATAGAGTCGCCCACTCCCGTCCTCTCTGCCGGGGATAGCATCTTGGGTCGGAGTCACGACAGCCCCACACCGGGTTCGTAGCGGTGGTCCGGAACCCACTTCTCCGGCGCTGGGCCACAGTAGGGAAACTTGCAACTGCCTTAGGAAGGTTTCTGAATAGAGTGACAAATGATTAAAATTACATTGTACCTAGCAATGATCTAGTCTATTTCATATCTCTCTTCTAATCAAAATGATAGGGTCACAACCCTTTACCCTAGCCGTCCAGTCCATCTCAGGTTGTGCCTACTTCCGCTTAACGCCCTGTCCCTTCGGCACCCTCACAAGCCAGTAAAGACCGCAGGCCACCACAATGTTGAAACCAATATAGACCCAAAGCAGCCCAAAATTCCTCCACCGGTCGTCATACTTGATGTTGAAATGCGCAAGGTAATCATCTGTGGTCGCCATGCGACAATACCCGCAAGCGTCCGTCGTCGCTGCATCGACAAGGTATCCTCCAGCACTCTGCACGTACGGCCCAAGGAAATCACCACAAGTCATGTTCGAGGGAACAGGCACCTGCACAATCTCCTTCGACGTGCACACAACCTTTGACCCGTGCAGGCAGGTCGACAACGCTCCGGACGCGAGGTAGGTCATGGGACTGACGTAGTACATGAAGTCACTCCAAATGGCTGGCAGGTCGGCGCGTATGACGCTGATGCCGCAGAAGGACATGCATAGGATGGCGAAGAAGCTTGCTGGTATGCTGGCGAGGTCGGCAGTCTCAATAGCCACGATGGCGAGCTGCGAGAAGGTGCTCGTCCAGAGGAAGAACATCCAGATGAAGAGAAAGACGGTGAAACCGCGTATGCTCACATCGTCGGGGGTGGTGTTCCGGAAGAACCGCGCCGGGTAGTACCAGCAGAAGAAGAATACGACGGCCGCTATGGTGTTCCAGACCATCTCGATGACGACGTTGGAGAGAAGGTATGCTGGATCTAGATTAGTATCATTATTCGAAGCATGGGAGGGTTGGACTTACTGGTCCATCGATAGACTCGAGACGGTCTCTCACGGACTTCGTACAGTGCTCGTTGAGGGATGAACATGGGCATCACCTGCTTGCTGAACTCGTTGACGGTTGTCAAGCACATGAAGAAGGCGTAAAGCTGGTTCTGCAAGCCTTGGAGACTGTTGTCTGACTTGAAGGTGAAGCCGATGTACAGAGCCAGCAGAATGGTGAGAGTGAGCTTTGACCAGATGTACACAGGCGACCGCCAGAAGTGCTTGGCTGTACGGGAGAAGACTTGGACGAACTGCGTCCAGAATGAGGTGACGAACTCGTGCTCTGAGGACGGGTCACCCTGGCTGGTCTGACCTTCTGCCAATTGGCGCAGAAGACGAAGTTCATCCTTGACTTCCTGGTATTCGGCAGAAGAATGCCAGATTTCAAACCAGTTTGGTCCGTCCTCGGAAAGAGTCGTAACCTTGAGCATCCATTCCGCGGGGTTGGCATCAGGAGGACACGGCGGCGCGCCGTTGCGTTCGAGGTATTCAATCATAGTCCTGGCATTGGTGCCAATTTCTGCGTCACTGTCAGCTTATTCTCCTCTATCAACCGGGTGACTAACCTCCAAAGTAAACCGTTTTGCCGCCGCGCTGAAGCAATAGTAACCTGTCGAAGCGGGAGAACAGCATCGCCGACGGTTGGTGTATCGTGCAGAGGACCGCCTGTCCGCTCTTGGCAAGCTTCTCAATCAAATCGCAGATGGCCCAAGATGTTTGTGAATCAAGGCCTGATGTGGGCTCGTCCAGAAATACGAGTAGCTGTGGGCGTGCAGCAAGCTCAACCCCGATAGTCAAACGTTTACGTTGCTCAACGTTGAGACCTTGTCCAGGGACGCCGATCACTGCGTCGACGAAGTCGCCCATATTAAGCAGGTCAATTACTTCGTCGATATAGGCTAGCTTTTCAGACGTCGGGATCTCCGCGCTCTGCCTGAGTAACGCACTGAACTCCAGCGCCTCGCGAACCGTCATGGTGTCCATATGCACATCCTGTTGCTGCACGTAGCCGACACGATGGGGGAAAGATTTGTCGGTAGGCTGACCGTTGACCATGGTATCACCGGACAGAACGCCCATCGTCACACGGGTTGCCAAGGCATCTAGCAAGGTCGTCTTCCCTGCACCGGATGCCCCCTATGCCAACGTTAGCATGTCGTCCAGCATTGGAAGGCAATTGCGCAGGACTCACCATGAGAGCTGTGATGACGGCTGGTTGCACAAAACCGTCAACGTGGTCTAGGATGCGGCGGTCCTGGCCCTTGATCTTGACATCGTAGCAGATATCCTCCCAGTGGAAAATGGGCTTTCCGCAAGCACTTGGGCGTGGTCGGTGCTCAGCCACCTGTTTCTTTGGACGAGAAAGATGCTCCATCTCGATGACTGTGGTCTCCTTGCGTTGGTTCTCTTCATCCATGTGGGCCTTCTCGTCAACGACACCAGGGGCCTTGCCGCGTCGAAAGACGAGAACCTCTCCTTCGCTCTTGGGTGGCTTGGCGTACTCGGCAGTGATGATGTAGGTGATAAAGAAGAACACGATATAGCCGCACAAAATACCGACGTTCCTGGCGAAGCTGTTAGTTGATGATTATTAGGGGTGGACGATGTACGCACCTCCACTTGTGACTGTTAAAGTAGCCGAAAGACTCTTCAATGTATCGGTCGCCATCGATCGCGTCTGAGCCAGGAACAGCTCCGACTACAGAGCAGGTTCGTCCGCTGAGGGGCAACTGATCGTAGTCGGGTCCAGATGGCACGAGATTATCGCACTTGAAGGTGCGCCCGTGGAACTCATTCGCCATCAAGGCCTCGAAGGCATATGAGAGGGGGTTGATGTATCCCATCCATCGACTCCAACCTTGCATATACGAGGTTGGCACGGTGAACCCAGCGTACATCATGACTCCGAGGGTAACCAGTGTGACAGGCACCATGGCCTGGTGTGACGTTCTCGCGAGTGAGGCCATTGTTCTGTAGATACCAGACATGGCCAGTAAGACCGCAAAAGAGACCAAACAGAAGAAGAAGAAGGGCCCAGGCTCGCGGTTCAAGTTGGCCATGAAGTAGAGAATGGAGTTGAAGGTGAAGACATTAGTGATCTTGTAGGGAAGCTCAATAATGTAGCTGGAGATGGCCTCAGCAGATTGGTGATAAAGGGCGTAGCGATTATGCTTCTCAACGACAGGCCTTTGCGCATAAAGAGTGAGGACCTAGAGGTTTGTCAGCTGCCTAGGAAGGTTGGGAGATGAACGAATCAAATAGGCTTACTTCCATCTCACTTGCGAAAGCGTTGAATAATAGCGCGAAGAAAATGATGCCTCCTCGATAGTAGAACGTGCTCGAGTCAGTCTTGAGGTTGAAGAACATGCTTCCCAGCACAAATCCCACGATAATGTTGTACACAAGCGACGAAATCGTGAACCCGGGATCGGCAACCAAACGCTTCCAGCCCCGCCAAAGACAGAGCCTCACTTGGCGAGGGTACGTGATCATATACGGGGACTTCATTCGTTGCATGGGACTTCTTTCGGCTTTGATGCTCTGCTGAAACTCTTCAAGTCGGTCTTTGGCCGGGTGAGTCTTTTCGTAAGCTTCAATGGCAGTCATGAGAGCTGCTCGGTCCGGCGATGCTTTCCATCTGGCTGCAAATTCGTCCGGAGTTCGAGGCGTCATGTTCTCATACCCGGGTCTGATGCGTCGTTCACTTGGAGATGTCATGGAGGTGAGGAAGTCGGGGGCGGTTTGCCTCTCGGGGCCTATAGTTGCTCAGTCAGTTCGATGGGTTTGGGAAGTTGAACGGATCATGCAGGCTTACACAGAAATCCCATATCTTCGAAATACGATCTCGCTTGTTCAATCCTTCCAAAGTAAATCTGGCGGCCTTCGTAGAGAACCGTCACTTTGTCGAACAACTGCGTTTTGTCAGCACAATAACCCGAGATTGACATCGCAGGCTTCGGGCTCACATCGTAAGCAGACTGCGGCGCCTGATAAATGGCCACCACGGCTGCCACACTCAACAAATCTGCTTGCGTCCGAAGATTCTGACAAAAGGCAATAGCATTGCCGCTATCCAGGCCGCGAGTACTGTTATCCCAGCACTGGAACTTAGCACCCGTCAGAGCAGCCTCGACAATGCTGACTCGCTTCCGCTCGCCTCCCGAAACCCCGCGCACAAAATCATCGCCGACCTTCGTGTTGATCGTGTGTGAAATACCAAAAGCAGCCATAAGTACATCCCGCATGATGCGAGCATACCGCTTGCTTGTAAGGCCGGCTGGAACATTCGTTGGAACTCGGGCTCTTGAGGCAAACTCCAGAGTGTCGCCAACTGTGAGAGGGGCCAGGTGCACGTCAACCTCGGCATTATATAGTACGTCGCCGCGGAACCAGTCGTGCATGTACCTGGGATTGATGCCTACACGATGTTAGTTGATGTCGTACATCGATTAGTCCCGACTTACCTCGAAAGTTCATGTATGAATCTGTTGAAACATTGAGTCCCTCGGTCTGACCAGCAAGTGTCTTGAGAAGGGTCGAGCATCCCGATCCAGGCGGGCCAAGGGCAAGAAGCATCTCTCCAGGTTCCACGAGGCCCTCGAAGTCTTGCAAGATGTCGATTCTCCCCTTCGTTCTCCCAGTCGCCACACCAACGAGATTCGTGGCTATGCTCAGCGCGATGTTGCCCGTACTCTTTTGGTATTGGGTACCGGTGCTGTATCCGAAGACGTTGAGGTTCCGGAAGGCAACACCCGTCAATCTGCTTGGTGTTGACGCAGGATCTGACTCATACAGACTTATGAAGGCTCTTGTCCAGGCCGCTGAGTCGAAATTAGGAGATGACGGGTCCAGATGGCTGTTTTTTGGCGGGTTGAGAACGTCATCTTGGGCGTGGAGGCTCTGTGGTCTGGAGGTAGCTGTGACTTGGCGTGCAAGATTCTCAATCTGTCTGTGCATGTCGTCGGTGATTGTTGTTTCTGAGAAGTCAGACGCCCTGGCGTTTGAGGCCTGAAAGTGATCGACCTCCTCTGATGGATGCATGATTACCCCCACTGATGAAGAGTTGACGTGGGGGTTCGTTCGAGGTTAGGAGTGTATGTGTTGCAGTTGCGGGAGTAAGGTTTACAAGGTGAAAGCAAACGTGACTTGGTCAGTTGAGTTGGTCTATACGTCCGTTGGATAGGTTCGATTCTGCCATCTGATTTCATGAAACCATAAACACTTATATCAACCGTTTTGAACATGGGCCCGATCTTGCCATCTCGGCCGTCCGCGGTGACCGGCATTGAGAGCATCGCTCACGGGCCAAGACCCCAACAATGGCAGAAGCTCAACGAGAGTGCAAAGCCACACAAGCATCAAATTCCCAGAGGACTTCAACCCTGGGGCCTTCAGCTTTTCCAGCCCCTTTGGCCGCGTGGTGTCATAAAAGAGACCGAACCGGCCCCACGCGGTTCGGACGGCCGCGGATGGCCGAAGGACAAGCGGTTCATCCAACCATGTGGGTCCACCCAGAATCACCGCCACGAAAGGAGGACCAACAACGCGAGAAGGCCTGGACTCGCGTCTCTGCGTATCGTGTACAAGCATTCAGCTAGTCTTGTATATGTTTCCTTGTGCGAGGAAATTCTTCGGGAATCCATCACTCCGAAGTTGCGTTTGTGTTTCTGTCACTTGGTCATTCCGTCTCCGTTGGCGCCATTGATGCTCCTACACAACGGGTGCTTGGAACAACTCAAGAGCAGTCTCCTCCGTAAGGATTCCAAGTGGAGTTCGCCCGGGGTCATCAAGAGGCCAGTCTTCCGAATTTGGATACTTAGCCGCCACGGTCGTGTCTCGCCAGATGGCGTCTTGTTTCCTTCTTTCTCGCAGCAGCTTTGCAGACCCATCCCGGTTCAAAATGCCAACCGTCATTCGGCCACACCCCGAAGTTGTGGGCAAATGTACATACACAACATCTTCTAATCGAGACTTCTTCAAGCGGATTTCGGCCGAGGATCAATCTCGGGAATCGGTCAAAACGTCCGTGTCCGATGCAGATGACGGCACTATTGTAGCCTGCGAAAACGGGTTCGTTTACTCAGTGCTCCGTGCCTGGCAGCAGCACTTACACCTCGAGCTGCGGCCCGATGGTGTCTGGCTAGCCGTGCTCGTCCAATTGGGCTTCTTCATCAATGGACCTGGCCGCGCTGAAGCTCTGCGCCACCACTTCGTCGCCCGTGAGGGCCAACGCACCCTCGTTGTTGAAGTCGGACCCGGTCAGACTGTCAACAGCTTTGACATGGCGGCCATAACGGAGCATTTTGTTTTTCTGCTCCGTAGATACTTGGTCGACCCCAATCTAGCCGACTGGCTACTGCCGACTTTTAGCACGACCTTACCGCGTGACCGCTCGACTGTTGCTGCCGTATTTCTCGGGACCATGAAGCAATACTTGAACTACAACGTGAGTGTCACCTGTGGTTTTCCCTCTATCACACTGCTCGGCGAAGCTAGCGACTGGGTCGAACTGGCAAGGTGTGTCGCCCGGCTGGCAGACTTCAATACCGACACACTGGATCGCGATGGATCTTCAATATCTGAGTGGTCGCGCTGTCTCGTCATCGTGGTTGAGTGGTTGATCGCCAGCTTTGATCGGCCCGACGATGTTGATGTACGCGATTTCTGGACGCACGCCTGCCACTCCGGTGGCGCGGGCATGTCAGGTGGAGTCGTCCACTTGTCTGGCTGGTTGACTGTATTTTGCTGGTGGCGAGCCGACGGGACCAGGCAGAAGGCGTACAGTGACGAGGAGCTGGCAAGAGAGTACTCATGGCATGAGAGAGACTGGGAGAGGCTGTACTTGTCCGGGGTTGGGTTTCCGGTCATCGATCAGGGGGAAATACCCACCGGACTCACGACTGTTCCGATCACATTCGAACTTGGAGAAAAAGGACTTGAGAAAGACGAGATGATGGAGATGATACTTTTGGCAGGTTCCGGTGGCATGAAGGTGTTGGACAGCGAAGGTGCAAGGGTCGCGCCGTTTCAAGTTGGTGGCTCTTGAAGAGCGGGCCAAGCAGAGGCAAAATTTGTACCAGACCAGCAGTCGCATCAACCGTCAAGGAAACCTTCGGCCAACCACGAACTAGCTTGGTACCTAAACCAGTCGGAAAGAAATCGATGAATGGCCCCTCGAGAACTCGACATTCCGCGGCTCTCGAGATGCACCAACAGAACATGGCATCAAGTAATGAAAAGGAAAATACATAAGGATATGAATAGGTTAACCCTTGTATTTCTGCTGCAATCATCTCAGTCAATCATCCACCTAGGCTATCATTTTTCTTACAACCATTGTCTTCTCTGCCGCCGTCGTCGCTATTATATATTGCTATCATCATGTGATTACTATCCGTCCCCATAGCACAACTCACGGGATTTGAAATCAGATTGATCTCGTCTCTATCTAGATTCTACCTATCATAGCGTCTTCACTGAGTCGTCAGCACCAAAGTCCATACTGAACTCATAACCTTGCCCCTTCCCGGTACCCTATCCAAACCAAAGAATTCCAAAAGCGCAATCATTATAGTCATCCTCCATATTTATTCGTCAAGCATTGAAATCATGTCCAGTCATCCATCCAGCATTACGCATTCCCAGCCCACTTCTCAGCAACCCTGGAAGTGATGAAGATGCCCGCCGCAATGAGCGTGAAACCCGGTGCAAACAGCAGCAAGATTGCCACGACGACAACATTTGCGAGGAACTCTGTAGAGCCCAGAGGTGGGGCACGCCCGATGAAGCCGGGCCCGATGGTTCGCACATTCACGACCGGCTCCCCTGGCACCTGCTTCCCGGCAGGGTAGTGTCCGCCCATGCTTTGCCCTGTCGGACTCTGGATGCCGCTGAGAGCATGCAGCACGTCCTTCACGACCGGCCTGTGTTCGTCTTCCATGACGATCCCGTCGAGCCAGGCTCGTATGTTTCCGTGCGGGTCGTCCCCGTAGCTGCGGGTCGGATTCGGGTGGTGATGTTGATTTTCCATTGTTTGATCGACCAATGTGATTGTCGAGCGGTCATCCTCGCGGGGAAAACGGCTGTCTTCTTTGGTTCTCTTAGTATCTTGATCTTTCGATGTTTGGTCTGAGGACGGGTTCTCACCAATGTGCTTCACGAAATTCATTTTGAGTGACCAACTTGCGCACAAAGTCTCTTTCGGGATTGGATGGGATCTAGGAAAAACCGTGAGATGGAAGCGACTGATTTTCTTTTAAATCTGACCTGCTTGAATCTTGTTTTCTTAGCACGTGCGTTGCTATGGGATGAGGAATGTGAGGGAGAGCGGCATCACTGGAATGCTTCAATCAAACGGGGCGGCTATCCCTCATAAGCGGCGCCCTTTGCGCAGTGAGACACGAGGAACCGATTTGAGTCACTTAGTGCAGTTGAATTCTTCAAGAGTTACTGAGCCTGTTGTCTTTGATTTGAATGGATCGAAGCCGCATGTGGTGTGATTCTTCATGGACCCAGTCTACGTTCCTGTCGGACACTAGAAAATGGATATGCAAGAGCCTTGCTTTCTATCAAAGCCCGGTATGGATAACATAGGCAATCTTTAATTGTCGACTTTGACTCTGCGACGACTTGATTGGCAATCGCTTCATATTATTTAATTACAAGTTACGGTTCCAAGGTCTACTCACCGTACAAAGCTGATGCGAATTAGCGAAATGTGTTTAGATACACAATCAAACCAAACCTTTACAGGTGATCTCAGATACCACCTTGAGTCGACAAAAAGGGACTTTGGTATGGTGACAGGACTGAGGCCAAAGTGCCCAGGCTGGGCGCGCTTCGACCAGTGAGTCAGCGTGATCCTACAAAAGGCATTCTCCAACCTCAACGCCACATGACTTTTGCTGCGTCCCCATCTCACGCTGCAACATCAAAATGGCCGACGAACTGCCGGATCTACCTTGGGCCGACCTCGCCGCCAGATTCAACTTCACCCACGCCAACCCTAAGGCCAGCGACTACAAAGACCTCTTTCCCCGCCTAGAACCCGAGCCGACCCTGGTGCCAGGCATCAACGACTTCATCCGCGTCTTCACAGAAGCCATCGCCGAGCACTCCGCCCGCGAACGCAGCAAATACGCAACAGAATATACCAGCCCACCCCACGACGAGATTCTGGTCGACGACGAGACCGTCCGGGAAATTAGCCCCCTCTTCGGCCGGCTGCCTGAATATGAGCACCTCATCAACAACCCCAGCTGTCGCCACCACTCCGATCCGCCGTGCAAATGTCTCGTCCCCTACAGCGAGCGCCGGGCAGACGGTCTTCTACGACCGTGGAAGGTGAACCACTGTTATGAGTTTGAAGAGGTCAACGGCGCCGGCTGGAAAAGCTGGCAGTTCCTACTGACGCTGCTCATCCACGGCAAAATGGAGCCACTGCTCCGCCTCGCTGCAAATCCTGACAACGACTTTGACATATGGTCGACGGTTTGTGTATGTCAATGTGGCGTAAGTATTGTGGCCCCCGCCTGTTCTGAAAGAAGATCCCATTGAGCTCACCTAAGGTAATGTAGGCCGACGAAGGCAGTGCGCGCCATATGTACGAAAACGCAACCCTAGTTTTCATCTGTCTCCAAATCCTACGCCAACATCCGGAGACCTGGACTCGCTGCGATTATCGATTGACCAAGATGTATCAGAGAATGATCAGCCAGGCGACCGGCGGTGACGCGTACTCGCAGCTACCCTACTTCTCTCACCTGTACTTCCTCGGCCTTCCAGAACGCCCAGGGGGCCTAGCTCCGTACACGCGGATTCCCCAGCGCGATGTGTTCGACGTCGAATACATGCCGCATGATAGTGACATTCTCCCCGTAGAGGAAATGCTGAAGAAAAGAGGGCTGCCGACGGAGCTCGTCGCGGAGGTCATGGATCTGGCTAATTATAGGCCACGGCGAAGACTCAAAGTCGCACACAACCCATTCCATCGCGATAATTGGGAAGAGCTGGACAAGTACCTGGCGGAGTGTTGGGCAGTAATGGTGCGAGGTAACGTGTTCGCAAAGGCCTTTGGCTGCGAGATGGACTGGTGCAACGAATTGGTGAAGGCATTTAAGCAGCTTTTTCCCGGTCTTCGCTCGATTCGATAAGGGTTCCTGAGACGGTGCAGTCAGACGATGCCTACGTCCCACTCATTTATAGGCTGGTTTGCAGATCAAATTTGAGTGAGGGGTGATGACAGCAAGGAGCCGGGCGAGGATCGCAGCAGTACAATGGACTTGAGAATTATTTCAACGGTTGTCTGCCAAGTTACGCGCATTATTGTGTCCATGCATTCAGATTACATGCATGCCACTATCGCTTTGCCGGTGATCAATTGATCAGAGAGAATCAAAGACGCAAGCGTGGAAAAAGACCGAGTGACCGCTAAAATTCGTACTTCGTCCTCTTCCCCAAGGCGTCGGATGCAACGAGCTCTGTCGGGCTTTTTGGGTCCAATCTTCTTGGGGGGAAAGCATTTTATTATTAATCCGCTGCTTACGACTGCAGCTTTGATGGCGACACAATTCCTGCTAACGGGTCCTGCCACTCGGCTGGTACCAGAGGATGCCATATAGCCCCCTCAAGCGCCCTAGGTAGCGCCCGTAGTTAGCTCTCTCCGATACGCATCTCAGATTCCCCCGTTCGCCAATTCCTATCGATGTCGCAAAGTTTGGCCCGAATATAAACTATTAAACGGCTATCTATTGACTATTCCATGCGTCTAGATTCACTTGTTGTGTGTTGCAGCTTAATCTAGGCAGCGGCTTCGGGACTATTCATACGTGTTCGGCCAGAATGTCGTATTAAAATTGAGGCGGTCATCGGCAGACTTTGACGGCTCCGGCGCCGGTAAAAGCGGGTACATCCAGAGAGACTTGCGGATGGACTGGCCAATAAAAGCGGGTATACAAGAGGCCACAGAGATGACGGAGGAAAGGGTATGCAATACTACCTCGTCCGATATCTCATGCATCCAAGAACCAGGGCTGTGGGGGCCTGCGTCTTGCTTTCGAAAGAAAAACGCAGCTGGCTTGATGGCCGGGGCATGATTGGGAGCCTTATTCTAAACATGGCCAATCATATTGTGCAATAATCGCTGAGCTGCCTTAGGACCAGGTACTTGCCCAAGTCCCGGTCCTCGCCCATGGGTCAACCCCCTTAGCTCCGTGAAAAGAAGCCTTGCAAAGCTGTCAACGAATATTCGTGAACCTACGCTGAGCGGGTCACGGCCGAATAGCAGCCATGATAGTCGTAAGCTGGTACGAATAGCCAGTCATATTGTGCATTGAAACTTCTGTCTGAATACTAGTCATTATTTTCACGTATTTTCGGTTTTTTTGGTCCGACAATCAGATGTCAAAAAGTTGCCTATTGGCTGTTTGTGATTCTGGGTACATCACTTGTGCGGCGCGGAATTTTGAGGCTCTGGAGAATGGAGAGCGAGGCTCTTTTGAAGGTTTTTACACATAGGTATCCCACGGTCCTAAATGTTAGTGCGATTCTTGCGGGGCTTTCCACATAACGAAGCCCCGCAAGTACTGCGCTAACCTTCAACACCATGGGATAGGTATAGGCCGGCGCGACTGCTGCGACTCGGCGCCCAAAGCGGCAGGTCACTCTGCACCAAATGGGGGCTGTAAGTGTACATCATCTTCTAGACTGCTATCTTGTCCATTTCCTGGAATGTGAATCACAGATTCCGGGAAACGGACAAGGTAGGCCAACTTTTTTGCCGCTGTTGGAAGGGAGTGTCTTCCAGACTTATAAAACGCCCGAACTCCTCATGCACTTCAAGTTCTCTTTACGTTTGACAAATCGCAGCTTTTGAGTCCACGCTATCATTGTTCATCACGGAAGCCATCATTAGAATTTGAACTTTTGTAAGCACCCATCGAGCTATGGGAAGACTCCCTGACCAGGATATCGCCATCTTTCGTCATGCTCATGCCGTTCTTGCACACTGTTTTGACGCCATTTTTTGAGTCGGTCTTGACGAAGCAGCATTGTGGGCTTGAATCTTTGGACAACAGCAGTAAGTACCCTGTCAATATTTTATCAGTAAATTGCTGGATTCTACTTTTTGGTTTCAATGATATTCCTACTGGCTATAATCATCTTGTTGTTTACTGATTTGGTTAATTGGCATAGACATACCTTCTCGCAAACTCATCTGCTCACTTGATTTGTCTCCTGTTGGCCTGGATGTGTATTATTCCGGGTTCGCCGTGGTGCGGTTGATGTTATTCACTTGCGTTACGGTTAGTACTGTTCTCTTTTTCGGGGATTAGGCTCTTTGTCAAAAGATATTACAAAAAGGCATGCCTCCTGATTCCTATTAGTTTGTTCCTGTGCTCTTACAGCATTTTCATTGCCTAGAATGGTCCATATCGTGCTTCGCCACGAACTAGACAACTTCGAGTAACTCTCAGCGAACTCGGCGGGTCGGCTACAGGAATCTCACTAGGCACGAGTTTTCACACCACCATAATGTGCAAGGGGTATCAACGACACGACATTCGACATTGATACTACAATCCGACGCCAGTTACAACATGAAGGCTGTAGAAGATCCCTATGAAAGGACATCAATGTCTTCGTCTGGACTCAGCATTACTTCTGTCACGGGCTAGAGCCCGGTCGAGATCTCCGGCTTTGCCGGAGCAGCTACCGAGATCCGGCTCCGCCGGATCCACTATTCTGCTGTAGCACACCGCCTAGCCCCGGTATGCTTCACCGAGGCGCCTATCCCTGTAAAG
>JANUHK010000160.1:0-108410 GCA_026319125.1 Colletotrichum noveboracense | reverse complement strand
GTTGGGGGGCGGGTTGTCTGGGTGCTTGTTGTTGTTGGGTGGCAGGGCGGGCGGTGATGGTTGACCTCTCGGTCTTGACTTGTGGTTGCGGGCGGGCGGTTTGGGCCGGGGCGTCGAGGGACTGGAAGAGGGGTTGTGTGTCATTGATGCCCTCGCGGCCGAATGCTACCGTGTCGCAGGTCAGGTCTGCGGGGTTGGCGGTGGGGCTGAGGGCGACGTTCTGGGAGGAGAGGAAGGACATTGGGCTGCCGAATTCGCCGTAGAAGACGTCGAGGTCTGGGGAGAGGGTGGGCTTATCAAAGTAGGCGGGCCAGTCGGTGCCGGAGGGCAGGGTGAAGGAGGAGGCGGGGAAGACGGGAGACACGGGGGAGCCGCGGGATGGTGCGGAGTCGGCGCTGAAGTCGGCTTGGGTGTCGTAGAATGAGATGGGAGAGAGCTCGGGGGGTGACTGGTGGGAGAGATGTTAGTCTTGGGCTTGTTGGAGCGTAGAGAAGAAAAAGTGAGGTTATTCGGAGATTGGGGCGGTTAAATGGGCTTACCATTGAGACACCCGATTGAGGCATCTGGGGTACTTGATAGTAATCGAAGGACTGTCGTTGGGCCATGGTTCGATTCATGGAGGGGTAGATGTGTCCAGGGGTTGTTGTTGTGGTGAGTTGATTGAAGATGTGTGAAAGTGGTGGCGTTACTCGGAGGGAGTGAAGATCAGATATGTGTGTAGGTGTGTGTGTGTGTGTGTGTGCATGTGCCGGATGGCGAGATGTGTAGTTGTATGATGATGTTACTTTGGCGATTGAGGCTGATGGTTCGAGCATAGGACAGGTGGGGAGACTACTCGACGGAGGGACAAAGCTATATACCTACAACTCGATGAAAATGCAGAAACCAAAAAAAAGAGGTGCGTTTCCCAATTGCTTGGCAGAGGGCGGCCGGGGTAGAGCTCCGCGGCGTAGCATAGGGTGGGCCACCTGGCGAGAATTGGGGGTGATGAGGGCCATGGTAAGGCGGACGCGGGTTGGAACGGCGAGCAAAACTGGCGATGGACGGGCTCGTCATACGACCGGCCCATGGACAAGGGACAAGTGACAGAAGAAGGTACGACTGCGGGTGTGCGCTACGGCAGCTCGTGCGGCGAGCACCCATTGTACACCCCGGGGGACGACAGAGGGCCTGGCTGACGGTCACTTGCCCAGCAGCACAGCAGTAAACGACGAGAACGCCGGGGGGTGGATGCTTGGGATGGTGCGGGCGGACGGATCCGACGGTGGAAAGACTGATGATTGACATAAGATGCGCTGTGGAGTTTACTTTGACACATGCACGAGGGAGGATCCCGAGTCGGCAAGCGGTCCATTAGGACGGCGTACCTGGTAGGGATGTTGGGAGAGGCTAGGGGGCCGGAGAGAGGTGACCGCCCGGTGGCCCTATGTCATCCCTGATCCATGGCACCCAACCGCGGAAACTGCTGTGCTCTGCGTTTACTTGTGGATTTCTGGTGCTATGGGAAAGCACATCTGGTACTTGGGAGATGTGATTCCGATACAAGGCGTTTGCGGGCGATTTGGAACGGAGAGAAACGGTGTAAGCTGCGCAGCGCAGTTTTCAGTGAGACAATGTCTTCGCCCACCGAGCAGACTCGAGTCCCGCGCCCTGACTAAGAACAGAGACATCAGAGAGCGAGCTCGGAACGGTGACAGGGTCCGGGGTGGATGGGCAAATCCCGGACCGGGACACGACGAGATGGAAAGAGAATAGAACGATAGAGGGGCGGATTGGTAGCTTGGCGGGGAGAGGAAAGCCGTTGCCAACTTTGAGCGTTGGCTAGCTACCGGGCAATAAGCCTCAAGCTAAATTGCGAGTACGGGCACATGAGGCCATGGGGCGTCGGAAGCGAGCGGTTTCTTTGCGATATTCTGCCCCGGCCGTCATCATCTTGCATAAGATCTGGCCATCAGCAATTCTGTCGCTAGTCATTCTCTCGATGCCCTCAGATTGCGAGCCGCTTCAGTTGTCGCAAAACCTTGGACACGGCGTCAAGACCTTGGTTCGGATGCTTCAATCTCGTGCGATGCCATGCAATGGGATGAATCTGGATCGCAGGGACCCCGAAAAGGGACCACCCCAGGACGTCAGTTGGCAATGTCCCGAGACCCCTCAGAACCAAGATCCCGTCCTCATCGGCCGAGATGGAGCGCATGTAATTCCTGACGGCGTCAAAAAAGTGAGGTGTCAAGCATTACATAATTGGCGAACGGGGCCGGTGAAGGGGAAATTGGTGTTGATGGACGGGCAGTGATGGGAATCCGAGGGCTGGGCATGTTCCTGACGTGCATGCGGTCGCTGTGATGGCGTGGGCTAGCTGTGGATATCGCGTGCAAGGTGCATGTGTCGATGTCGTCGTGCCTTGCTTGATGAAGATGTTTTGGCGGCAGCGTGTTTCCAGTTGACTGTCGAGAGTCGTTGACATGCGTGCTGGTGCATGTACTTTTGGGAGTGCAAACGGTCCAAAACGGGTTGACAGGTGGCCCACGACAGGCAGCGTGCGCCGCGGGATCGAGATCTCCAGGGTCCCCTCCCTCCCACGCCCGCCCACGTCTCCCACGCACTTCCTACTTGGGATTCCACTTCCCTGGCACGGACGACGAGTGTGCCAGGTCCCAACCAAGTTCTGGAAGACGGGTGCTTCGAGGATGAGAGTCAGGACGTCGGTCTTTGGGGTACGCCATACCAAACACGGCATGAGTGACATGTTCTGGGCGGTGATGTGCGTGGTGATGTGCTGCGCTGGCAGACCCGAGCGGCTGGTTGGTACTGATTGCAGCTCTCGAGCTAAACGTCAAGTTGCCCTGGTGGAGAGGATGGGCTGGAGGATGTGCAAGCTGGCGTCTGGTCGTGGAGACCCGAAGATGCCGGGAGACGGAGCCGAAGGAGCTGGGCTGTGGAAGAGGCCTCGGCCTCGGCGGCGAGGAGCGACGAGCCACAGCTCAGTTAAGGTGCAGTATCCGTGACAGCCACAGCAATATCCGTAGTAGTAGCATCGACAATAGCAGCAGTGGCGATGGTAGCATCCATCGACGACGTCAGATAGACAAGCGGTATCCGTAACGGAGATGCATCGACGATGCCGGTGACGGATCGTAGTTGCTTTGCGACTTGACTCCATTGTCCGGCCGCGGGAGGGCGTCCGGTGCCTAGCGAGGACATCCATCGGACAATGAAGGGACATGGCCACAGCAGAGTTTTCCAATTCAGCCTCAGAGATTGGACGTGCAGGCCGGAGGGCGACAGAATGATGCCGGCGACAATGAGCGAGATGAGGGTCAGGTCGTTGGGGAGCCAGGTTGTGGTTGTGGGAAGGAGGGCTTGGGTCGAGAAGCGGCCAAAGTGGTCTGATTTCGCTGCAGCGTCGAACGTCGCGACCAACAGCCCATTCCTTCCCCCAATCGAACGAGCAGCACGGTCCACCCGGCCCCACCCGGCCCCACCCGTGGCCAATGGGCAGACAGGACATCATATCAGGTACCTCCCGCCTGTTTTGGGCGGGAAGTGACTTTGCGAGTGGTAGCAGCTGCCATCCCCGAGTGTTCCCGTGCGCCCTCACAATTTTCGCAGTGGCCGTGTTCTCGATCCATTTTCGATCCATTTTCCAACATCCCCATTCTTTTTTTTCTCATGGGACTTCCCGTGCTCATTTTCGCTGTCTCTTTTGCGTTTTTCCCCGAGCGGAAAGAGATGCTGTTTTTGGTAGCAGGCGTCACATGCATCGTCTGCGAACCCGAGTCGACAACCTGCGTAGTGACATCGCCAGCAGTCCGGCGGCAATCTTCGCTCATACAACAACACCACAGTCATCGCGATTGACCAGACGAACCGCGCTGCGGATTGGCTCTGTTTGACCTCAGACCTGCCGTGCAGAGTGCTGATCGACATGGCGGATTGCTGTGCCCCGTCCCCTGTTCCCTGTCCGAAGACCGCTGCTGCTTCTCCTCATCTTCCTCCAGCCGAGACTCCAACGCGGGCGCCGTCTGCAAATCTGCAAATCCAACTGCAACCCTCTTAACTAACAAGACCCAGCATGGTCTAGGCACTGACGACAAACGACCTCGGGAAATACGGTCAAAAATCACAATTCACCTCAGCGACAACTTTCATCACCGACCATTCAACCTGTCGCAGACTGAGACGCTGTGTCTGGACTGTCGCCTCGAGATTGGACCAGCCCGGTCTGGCTGCCACATATGCCTGCGACTTTCCTGTCGCTTCAAGGAGGAGATTGTGTTGATCTGGAAACATGGCATCAATTCCGAGATTCTAAGAGGGCAATACGCACTGGAGTTCGCAATGCAGTCGCACTCCCACCGCAAATTTTCAAACCCCGACATGCCCCTCCTCGCTGTTCAGCTGCCGAGCCCAGAGGCACCGCACCAGACTGCGCTGTTTACATCTAAACGGCGAATCCTAAGTCCAGAAGCCGGCGCTCCCGGCCCCAGCCTGCCTCAATGATCGCCGACACAGCAGCTGGGCTTGAACGCCGCTGCTCGCTGCTGCTCGTGTTCGGAAGAGGAGGGGTAGAATGCGAGCGGATTGCCCAAAATTGCAGCAACCGACTGCACCATGTGTCGCAGACGTACATTCGTAGATGAGCTGGGCAGCCCAGCGCCAACAACCACGGGCGCAAGCCAGCACACCATTAACACGCGGAGGGCCTTCCGCCCGTCTGCCTGCAGGATCTCATCCGCCCCCATCTGTGCACTGACAGGACCCTGCAGCAGTCCGCGCCAGTCTAGCCTATTCCCGCCGTCCGGGCTTCACCTGCCCTACGAACGCACACCTGCAAACGCTGTCGGCCGGTTCAGTTCGGCCGGTCGGGTGGGCGGACAAGTTCATCCCTTTTTTATACCTCGGAAGTCGGCGAGGGGAGTCAAGCGACTCACGCAACTTGACGGATATGCTCGTGGCAAACGGCTGTTTGCTTAGCCGAAGCTGTCATCAAATGCAGCTTTTTTTTTTCTTGTCCCTCGTCAACCCCTGGGTGGAACTTCTGCGAAGCGAGTGGGGGACTGGAGGTTGGCATTGTGGTTCCCAGTCAGCCGCTGGCTGGATGCGCCCAAACAACGACGCTGGTTTTCTGACGAGTCAGCAATTTGCATGTCACTGATCTAACCTATGGATTGAGAATGACGTGGCCACGCTGCCCAACGGCTGGCCAGGCTTGTTTCTCATAGAACCTACGGATGAAGTTCGGAAGGATCGAGTGATCCACGCAGGTGCTTGGGTCAAGCCGTCCTGTCCCCGATATGAGATCACCCAATGTATTGCCAAGGTCCTCTGGTTTGCTCTTTGATCTGAGTGACTGGCATTTTGAAGTGAATCTCACGATGAGGGTTTCACGATGCGTGACTGTTTTCAACTCAACGCCGTAACGTCCAAGGCGTGAAAAAGATTTATATAGCATCCAGAAGATGCCAGACCAAGAACATTGCTAGCATAACCATCACGAGCTTTACACTGTTCAAATACAGATTCTACTAACCAGCAAACCAGCACGATGCCTCCCACGAAATCTACCCCCAAACCCACCTCCCGCCTTCCTGAAGACCCCTTCACTAACATCACACAAACCCTCCCTCCTTTCAACTTCCTGAACCTCCCTCTCCTGCCCCGCCGCACCTCCTTCGAAATCATCGCCGAACCTGACTCTCAGCCCTCCCCTTCGAGAACACCACCTTCACAACGAACCTCTCAAACTCCCCCTCGTTCAACCCCAGACTACAAAACCCCAGACCCTTCCTCCCCCAAGACCCCCTCACCTTCCACTCGCCGCAAGCCTCCTTCGAACGCCTCCAAACGCTCCGTCGACATAGAAGGCGACGTCCAAATGCGCAACGGGGCCTACACCTCCCCAGACCGCCGGTACATCCAGTCCCTCCAAGCCGCCAACACCCTGCAGTCCCAGATCCAGGCCGCCGTTCACGACAACTTCGAGTTCGAGCGCGCGCGCTTCGTCGAGGATGTGCGGGGCGCGGTGCTGGATAGTCTGGCGGACGAGGTCGCGGAGCGGGTTGACGTGGCGATCGTCGCTGCTGCGGGTGAGCCTGAGGGCAGCGAGCTCGATGCAGTGGTCGCGGTACGGGAGAGGCTTAGGAGGATGGGCGAGGAGGGGCTTGTGCGGGTGTTTTGTACGCAGGAGATGTTGGGTGTTTTGAGGAAGGTGGTGGGGGTTGTGGAGGGGGAGTTGGAGGTGGGTGTTGCGGGGTGGACTTTGGTTGGGAGTGATTCTTCAGAATGAGGTTGTCGGAAGTAGTTGAATATTATCGATACAGTCACTTTAGCCGGTAAGTGCACTTTATTAAAGACTTGTTTTATTCTGCAGCGGTTTGATGATTGTAGTTGGTAGTAAGCACCGCAAATAGAGTGGAAATATATCAAACCCAGCCATGAAATTGACTCCACAACCAGTTTGCAGAGCGACGGGCCTCATGAATGAATAGCATTCGCTATGAATTGTTGCAACTGGATCTCAAAGCTGCTGCAAATGTATTTTTGACATCGCTCCCTTTCATTTGAAAGAACCATGACTTCATTGTGATGTTGACAGTGGACGGAGCCATTAGCGACGATAACACTTCGGACGTAGGATGACGTTGAGCGCGACTCAACACAATTTGGCCCGGAATTTACAACCCTTAACTCCAGCTCGGTATTCCGACATGGACTTTGAACGTCATATAAAAGAAACATTCACAATTGCAATATACCAAATCCGAACAAGCCTGGACTAGTCATCAAGTTACCAACCTCCATCAGAACCATCATGACGACAGAACAAACCCTCCACGAAGTCGGCACCGCCTTCATCCGCGCCTTCGACACTCTCGACGAAACCGCGCACATCTCCCTACGCGCCCCCTCCTGCACGCACACCTTCGCGCCCGCCTCCATGGGCCCGCCGCCGCCGATGACGAACGCGGAGCTGGCGGCACATTTAGCTAAGCTAAGGCTCATCATGACCGGCTTCCCCGTCACGGCCAAGGAGATCCACGTCAACGTTCCCAAACGGCAGGTCCTCATTTGGGCGACTGCCGTTGCGGAGTTTAAAGACGAGGTGAAGGGGCTGAAGGAGGGTGATGATGGCAAGGAGTGGGACTACGTGGGGGAGTACATGTTCTTCTTGACGGTGGACGAGGAGGGGAAGATTAGTCGCGTGGTGGAGTTTGTGGATAGTTTGGGGACGAAGAGGGTTTGGGGGTTGATGAGTAGGGCGTGGGAGAATGCTGGCGTGGTGCAGAATCTGTTTGAGAGTCGGGAGGCTTGAGAGGCATGCAGCTTGTCGCAATATTTGAGCTTGGTTAGCTGAAGACCTCGTGGCTTTTGCGATTGATATGATAACATCACTTTTCTTGCAGAGTTTCGACGGAGGTCCTGCGAGCTTGTCTGATCTCTTGACCAAGCTAGCCTGTATCAATTAGCAAGCGGCAAAATGCATTTACGTGGTTTCATCCCATTAGCAGCGGAATCTTTCAGCCTCGGCCAACATCATTCCTCCCAGAATATGGGACCTATATCACTGCCCAAAAAGGCGTCATCACAAAATTTCCTACTAACACTCGTCATCTCCACCTCAACAATCCCCTTCTCGAAGCAAGCGGGCAGGTGCGCTTCAAGATACCGCATTGCATCGTTTGCGCCCTCTCTTGCCCGTTCTTCGTTATATTCCAATGCGGTGAAGAACATGGACCCTTCTCCATGAAGGACGCTGGACCCTAGAGTGACAACGAAGGCGACTCGACTCAGGCGCGGCATCGCCACCATAGCGGTATCCAGCGCTTCCCAATCCGCCGAGTCTAATTCCTCTTCTTCTGACTCGAATACGTCCTGGTTGACGTGTAAGAAGATGTGTTTGAGCGTCGTCGGGGCTGAGAAGATTGTGACAAGAGGCAAGACCAGAATGTTTGGGTCGTCCTTGCTCCACTCAAGGCCGAGACTTAGGGTTGTAAGGGATGGCATGTCGGGAAGGATCAATTCGGCTCCTAGGAGATGTCAGCATTCTATCGAATTGAGTGACGAGAAACACTACTTACCACTGTGCTGGAATATGAAAGCCAGAGAGACCAGCGACGAAGCCGTGCTCTTGATCAACTTCAAAAGGGGCCCCCTGTCGTGATCAACATTATCGGCGACTAGGGTCTCCAGCTTCGGGAGTCGAGCTTGTGCCAGCGCGGAGACAATGTCCGACCATACTCCATCACGTCTTGGTGTACAAACAGAAAGACATAGATGCCGAAGGTTTCCCAGTCGCACAACTGGTTCCGGAGAAGCAGGCGAGATCGCGATAGCGACCCTTTTGTGATCGGCCGTGCCGTTTGCATCCTGTCCCATTTTTGTGATACGTTCATGACCACGGTATTTGGTCATCAACTCCACGTAGCCAAGCGCCAGAGTACTGATACTGGGCTGGTCTAACATAATGTCCAAAGCGTCGCGAATGTGAGCAATCCTGAGGTACATGACGCTAAGTGACTTCTGCGGCCGCGCTGCCTTGAGCAACTCCTTCCGAAGGCTCCCGGAATGGCAGCAAAGATCCAGGTGTTGGATAAACAAGTTAGAAGTTCTCAGAAAGTGACGCATAACCATAACCAGATTGGCGTGCCAGTTTAGTTGTCTCTCGGGGTCTGGATGCTTAGGCTTTGGTTCGTCGTCGACGCAAAGGGTCTTCACTTTACGCGTGATCGCCGTACCGGGATCCAGGACGGACACTAGCATCTCTGCGAATGGAATACATAAGTAGACTCTTTGGCGTTCCCAATAAGATTCTCGAGACGGAGGGAGCCAGGAGCGGCTGACGAGGCTCGCGGCGGGCAGCGAGGAGGTGGGGAGATGGGAAAGACATCGGTAGAGCAGCTCTAGGGGAAGGGCTTGAATAGGCATCGTTGAGATTATCGGAAAAGAATCGTTCACCAGTATTGAAGACGAAATGAAGAAATGGAGAATTTGTGAGGTTGCCCCTGAGGATGAGCTGAACTATTTGAGTTGGACTAGTCAAGCCGGGCTAGGTTGATTTGGGATGGACTACGGCTGGCGTTGGAGAGGGTTAGTTAGCACACTTGCGAGATGATCATGGCCTTTGTTGTTTTATGCAGCTACCGAGAAGCTATCTTAGGCCAGGGTTGTCGTGCTCAATTGCATTTTGACAGTCTCTCGCTCATGCATGGGATTTATGTACTGGACAAACAGGACAGATCTATGGGGTGTTCGGTGGTAGCGCTTCATAGACATAACGAATAGGACCAATTTCCTCAAGAGAACATACTGTGCAATTTGGTGCTTTGATAGGTTTCGTTTCAAACACAACAACCAAGTTCCGTATGTAAAGCTCAGAAAGAATATCCAAGCTTTATTCAATTCACTAGAGCATGTTTCGGATAAAAGCATTAAAGATGAAGACATCGTGGGTAGAAAGTCACTACTTGATTTATGACATGGTCGTTCATCAAGTTCTAGTTGAAGGATACAAACTGCGCAATGTCTTCGAAGCCATCGTAAATCTGTACTGGACACTAATGTTGGCCCCCAAATTTCATCCACGATGAAACATGGTACTGTCGCTTGATTTACATGCCAGTTATGATGGCCCTCGGCGAGTTTGGCTACTCACATTGTTCGCTTGAAAATCTCATTCAACCGAAGCTACCTCCGTAACATTCAATTTTGTAAAGAAGCTCATGATTCGTGTACGGCGGTATTTCAGGGGGCGTCAATAGTATCATGTCTCGGTGAACTTTCGACAGCCAGTTCTGCCAACATTAGCCGACGCGAACGTTTCCTCATCTAGTTACCAACAACATATACCTACACGACTTCACCGTCGTGTCTGAATGTCCGCCTTCTGTGTTCCAAATCTCCTACGTCATAATCCGCAAAAGCATTTCTACTCCAAGACCGACCCTCCACCCTCTTCACCTCAATAAGACCTTTGCTGCGGCAAACATCCAGTTCACCACGCAGCACGGCTAATCCCCGTTCAGCCTCTGCGGGTTCGCGAGAGACCTGGTTGCCTATCAGCCCGCCAGCGAAGAACCCAGGTGTGTAATCAATGATGGTGATCCGGCGCAGACATGGCATCCCTGCCATGATCGCATCCAGTTCCTGCCATTGATTTCTATCCCTGTACTGCGGGCTAGTCATGAGATGTAGGAAGATGTGCTCCAGAGTAGCCGGGGCTGAAGAGATCGTGGCCAGGGCTGAGTCGACGCCTGTGTTGCCTAGATTTCCTCGGCCTCGGGGGCGGAGGTAGATGCTTAGGTATTTAAGACAGGGCATCTCCGGGAGGATCAAGTTGCCTAATGGATGTCAGCGTCCTGGAAAGCGTGCGTAGTGGGAGCGATTGCTACCAGGATCGTCGAAAGATGCAGCCAGAGATTGAAGTGTTGCAGCCGTGGCGCGAATCAATCGCTCCAGCTTTTTTCTTGTTCCCTGTGGAGATTCGGCAACGAGAGTCTCAAGCATTGGGAGTTTAGCTCTCGATAGCGCCGGAACAATGTGTGACCAGACTTTTCGTACAACCCAATGTGTGCCGTCGAGGGGCGGCCCCTCAGCCGAGTAAAGACACAGGGCTCGAAGATTTCCCAGCCGTACAGCAATGGAAGCGATTTCGTTCTCGGTGTTTTCGATCTTGTGCTCCTTCCATCGGCGCAGGATTTCCGCCCCATCGTTAATAACTGGCCCCTCCACTGATACCAGACCGACGCCCAGAAAACTGATATCAGGCTGGTCCAAAACAATTCTCATCGCCCGACTCAAATCATTTGTCATCAGCCACTTCACAATGAGTGATCTATGGGGCCGCGCTCGTCTGAGAAGTTCCTGCTGGTGGCTCTCGGAAAGGCTACAGAGGCCGAAATTGTCGAGAACCAAATCAGAACGTATTTGGAAGTGGCTCATGATGGTAATGACGTTCTCCCTAAAGGCTTGTATCGTCTTATGGTTGACTGGTTCATCGACACAAATTGCCTCGACCATTTGCGGAATCGTGGTGCCGGGACCTAGGAGAACGGCAAGCTTCTCGGCACTCCGAGCCGTTAAATGGACCCTCCGCCGGGGCCAGTGGACTGCCCGGGCCGATGACCACCAAGAGCGACATACATGGCCGGCGGCAGGTAAGGAGAAGATAGGAAGAAAGGAGAAGCAGTGCTGGAGCAGCTCTGGAGGGAAGGCTTCGATCGACATTGTAAAGACTGGCGGGGAGAATATGCCGTGGAGAGTTGTATCAAGTTCCGTCGAAATTCCTCTTTGTCGGAATTGGATTGTTTTGGTTGAGCTATTGACCGCGTCTAGTGCCGACTGTTAGTCAGCGCGGTTGTCGGGGATCCTTGTGTTATTGAGTGGCTTATCATGCATATCCAAACCTTGCCCCTTTGATCTATCGGAACTTTAAACCTAGAAAAGGCCAGGCTAGCATATACTGCACCTGGCTCTCACTGTCCCTCGATCTTATGTGTAATATACACGCAACACATTACTTTCGCATGGAGTGCCGTCTCTTGCAAGCGACAATAATAGAGTCTGGTAGGTATAGTCTCACTTATGGAAATGTATGGCCCCGTTGTGCTAAGATGTTTCTTTTACCAAGACATCTTGAACATACCTAGATATGTCAAAGGTGGTCATATTTCAATCTGGTCGTCGCCTGTGTATGGTGCGGCCAGAGGAGAAGCACGATCGACATTCGTGATTTTGGTTGCAGTACCGCCGACACTCCAGTCGTCACAGATCACCTTTCTTCCCTTCTAACCTTTTTTTTTTTTAACTGCGAAGAAAAAGTTAGAAGGGAAGAGAGAAGTTAGCTCAAAGAATCGCAGCTCAGCCATTGACATTGTCTCTCCTCGATCTTCTCCTCGTGACGCAGCGCAAATGAGAGTTTACTCTCGTCTTATTGAGGACTTGTATGCTTAAAGCGATGAGTTCTGCTCGATTCTCAATCGCGCTGTAGGAATCGTCCTCTAATACGTCGGTAGCTTTTATGTGTACAGGCATGCAGGTCCCTCACACCGAGCGATATGTATGGGATTTCAGCCCAGGTTATTTTAAGCAGCGTGCATCTTGCCAAGGCCTGTATGCTTACTTTCAAGGCTGATGTGCCTTGTCTTTACTCAGCCGTAAATGTCCTGATTGGCAGAAGTGTGCCTCATTAGCGGAGAGATCGCCGTGTGCTTCCCAATTCTCGTTGGAAGTACAGGAAAGGAGGCCATAAGGTCCACTGAAGGCGCTAGAACATTGCATGTGCTTATGGATACGAGAGGCAACAGAAGTGAGTGCGGATCTTGACTTGACGTGTACTAAATTACCAATGAATTGTGATAAGGCGCTATCTCTGTGAACGGTCTTCATCAAGCTCTCGCATGCCGTTGTAAGCCCGATTGTAGCTCAAATTATTGGAATTTAGATGCACTAGCATATGCCTTTAGCTTCTGTGGTGAAGAGACGTTGCGTAGAATGCCAAGTAGGCAAGGCTTTACATGAAGACAAATACTTGGGTGATTTCAAGGCATGCGAAGGTTGCGGCAAGCAGGCTGTGGATTTCGTGTTACCTTAAAAACGCAAAAAGGCTGCAAGAGAGGCTCGGCAGTCCGCCATCAGCTTCGAAGTCACATCGTTCTCTGCAAGTACATGAAGGCTCCGACGATTGCGTAATTTGCCTGTCATGCAAATGCGTCAGTAGTATAAACACCTACTTAAATACAAGCCACGGCTCCCGTCTGTTCATATGAAAGAGGCGACAATGTTCGATCCATCCATGTTCTACAATCAATCATACTCAGGCTTTCTCTCTCAGAATCATACCTCCTCTTAAAGTCATCATGGACAATTACCACGTGTTACCCGGGCCTATTTCTCCCCAAATGCGTCCTTTGGGACGATTTTCCACGCTCACCTCGGACGCTTCCCTTCAACCTCTTCCAGATCAACCCAGGCAGTACCTGCCTCCGTCATCTACGAGAACCTATCGGAAGACGGAACGTCGTGAGCCAGTAGTATCGAACAACCCAGCTCCCGTCAGTGATGATGAGCAAATGAGTCTCATTACACATTCTTGCGACGAAAATGAAGACCCATCGGTTCGGCACACAGCAATCCCACAATCGCCAACTACCACTTCTGAACAGTCGCAGAGAGTTCCGGATTGCCTGAAAGGCGTTCCGTCGACGTCACCGAATGCTGCCAAGGGTAAAGCCAACAAAAAAGATACCCCAGACATTGTGAAACCACTATGGAGGATCTGGGGAATCGAACTGGTCTGCCTCCTGCTGAGCGTTTTGCTATTCATCTGTATGTCTATGTCGCAGTCAATATGCCAACCTCAGCCATACTGATTATTCACTTTCAAGTCATTATCGTCGTCTTTGTCTCATTGAACCAGAAACCAGTACCAAACTGGCCTTTGGGCATCACGTTAAACTCGTTCCTTGCATTCCTCACTACCTGGTCTAAGGCTGCGTTCATGATACCGGTGTCCGTTGCCATCAGCCAAGCTCAGTGGGCCTGGTTCGATCGGAAGAGCATGGAGCCACGGCCCCTCTACGACCTCGATGTCATTGATCAGGCAAGTAGAGGGGCATGGGGGTCTCTGATACTGCTCTGGCGGTTTCGCTTCCGCCATTTTGTGGTTCTTGGGGCACTCCTCGTTTCTATCAGTGCTCTGACATCACCCATCACACAGCTGGCCATCAACTACCCTATGCGGGATGTTACACTAGCAAGAGAAGTGGCTAGCACACATGCCATCCAGGATATCAGTTCGCCCAGAGATGCTCTGGGCATTGTCGCCCATATTTCTACCTTCTTAGCTAGCTTCCTGGACACTACTAAGTTTACGGAACCAATACCCTATTCGGTCATCGCTAACAGGGGGGTGTTCTGTTCAACAGGCAACTGCACATTCAAGCCTTATCATTCAATTGGAGTTTGCATGAAAATGGCAAATATTACATCTTCTCTGAACGTCGATGAGTTTGAAAACCCGGAGAGCCCAGACCTGGCAGACACACCATTCATAGGTGGAGTGGACGAGGTGATTCCCAGCGGGAAAGTTTGGAGGGCCTCCCTACCTGGCGGCTATCATATGGCTCACCAGAGCAAAGCTACAATGTTCACCGACCTTTTGACCGGAAACCGCACTTTCGGATTCAGGGATGATCCCATCTTACAACAAGCAAGGATTGCATCTTTTATTTTGGTTTACACTGCGCCAACAGCCTACGACAAGACCTCGTGGGAAATCTCCTACAACACCACAGCTAAGGGAATTGTGGACCAAATCAATGACTTTCGCCACGAAGCTAGAGAAATTCTTTTCCATCTCTGTGTTCACACTTACGAAACGAAGGTCTATTTAGGCAAGGAAACCACTCGAATAGTTGGTTCTCATACCGAGCCGCTTGAAGAGGGCGTCGGTCCTTTTCTCGACTTGGACTGCGGGGATCTATTAAATAAGTCTTCATATCAATGCAGGGAAAACAAACAACGCGGGAACGATACCATTCATCTCAGAGCTCCGAAAGAGAGCCTTCCACATCATCTAGAATTGAACTCGACAAAGAGGAGCACTTTTACTGCTAATTACCGCGGAATGGAAGATATCGCCCAGGGACTGAGGTCCTATATCGCAGGCTATTCGACAATCGTCATGGCTTTGAACGAGCAGCAGGACTTCCCGTATGTGACCACGGGAAGCGACTTTATAACCAGCCTGTTCGAGTGGGTTTTCTTTCATCATCCTAGCATGCGAGACGTCAATATTCGTGAAGTTCGTATGCAGAACATCTATCAAAACCTTGCAACCAGTTTGTCGGCAACGTAAGTGCCAATCCTCATTAAGTCTCTTTCATTTCCCCTTATTCCACATCCATATTTCGAAGGATGTACGTTCCACAAATCAGCTGACATTAAACGTAAACATCAGATTTCGCGGCAGTCAAATCGGAGCCCTAAACTTGACGCACGCTGTGTTCAATGTCACCGGCGAGGCTACGGGAATGGTCCCTCACGTCGAGATAACTTGGGCCCCGCTCTCACTACTAGCCGCCGAGATTGTACTTGCGACACTATTTATCTTTCTTACGATGTTCAACCAAATCGACCACCGGGGAATGAAATTCTGCGACGTTAAAGGCTCTTCTTTGGCGACCCTTGTGCCTCTGGGCGAGGAATGTCGGGCTGCTGCGGGTGGCGGGCTTATGCCTGTAAAGGAGCTTGAGAGGACTGCGCGCAAGCTAGAGGTCCGTCTGGAGGGAAGTCAGATTGTGCTGGCCAAGAATGTAAATAACGAGAAGACTTCACACGAGACGAACTGAGCGAGAACAATAGGGCGCAATGCTCCTCAAGAAAACATAGGCGAAATGAACTTCCTGGCTCAAAGAGAGGCGTCAAATGCACTAGTGAGACAGCGGAAGATTATTAAATGCTATTGGCTGTGGATTGAAGTATTGTAGATCGTCTGCCGCCATTGTCTGCCTACCAGTGAAGTCCAGCGCCACCAAGTTAAACGAACTGCAGCGTCATCCTGTTCGCCAAAGTTGCTGTGGAACAAAACTAGATTTACTTAGTTCCCTTGAAATGAAATCCCAAACCTAACCCAATAAACAGCTCCCAGTTCGCCCATCATCCCAGACACGACGCGCTGATGACAAGCAGTGCCCATATCGCCAGTCCTCCAGCATTAAGTCTAGTTTTCGAACTAGCAGCACCACTCTCATGCAACCCAACGATTCCTCTTTCTAAACCATTGCGAATCAAACACGACCCAAAGCCGTCGAGAGCCTCGGTCGGTATCTCGCACCAATAATAACAGTCGCTTGCAATGCTAACAGCACTGGGTGAACAGCACGACGACATGGCCACGTATGACCCATTCCGACTGATGGGTACGAAGCCGGTGCTGATATTACTTGGAATGCCGTGTATGTTGACGAAGTCCGGTATGCCGGAAGCGTCCGGGCAAAAAGTAGTTGACTTCATTTTGAGGCTGCGTGTCGAATCGTATGCGAATTGAAAGGGACTGACGTTTGCTGAAGCAGACTGGAGATCCCGAACGGTGAACCTTGGATGATGGGGGGATGGGGAGAGATGTAGGCAATGAGAGCGAGTGATTGGGAGGGAAGAATATGGTCGCAAATTCGTGGATGCCTTTTATCGTCTTCATTTGCCCAGCGGCACAGTCAGCGTCAGCCTTGACGGCGAGTAGTGGATACTTTGCCCTTGGGGCTTCCACATTCGCTACGTGCCGCTTGTAGCGGCTACCAGACGTATTTGAAGTTCTTCTCTTGGCGTTGGTGTTGGTAGTGAAAATTTGCTCTGCTTGGCACCCTATCTAGGCTGGTACATGTGGGCCGTGGGCTTCTGGGACTGGAGAGCCTCACCGCTGGGACAAACACTTGCCTATTGTGGATGACATTTCGACGGGGGTTCTGGCGCAGGATACGGCTCGACATCGGGTTAAGCTGCTAACATGACTTTGTGAAATTCCTGGAGCTGAGCTGTCGTTTAGCTCAACGTATATGTGACCGAACTTCTGGCTTGAAAGTTTCGCACGCCCATGGAAACTCGTCAGTCAGCAGGTGTATGTAGCTGTTGGAACTTTGCGTTGGTGTTGTTGTTGATCAATCTGGCGTTGGCATTGGTTTTGGCGAGATGTCGCAATCTAGCCTGTCGGCTTATGGGGCATTGTGGATCACGGGTTGAACGAGCGTCTTTTTAGATCTCGTTATTTGAGACACAGAATCAGCTAGAGTCTTCATCGTTGGCTTGACATCAACAGTGTTTCGATTACGTATATGCGTAAGGTATGTGAAGGGCTGCCAATCGAAAGAAACTCTGACAACGCACTTGAGTCCGAAGTTGGTTCTCAAATGCCCCTTTCGCCTCAATTGTTCTCCCCACTCTTAGCTGGCGCCATGATGGGGTCAGGGCAACTAGGAGTCCTAACGAGTGTGGTTGAATGAGTTGTACACAGCTACATATTCAGCCTCGTATGTTCCACCTGACACCGTAGCATTGGTAGGGGTCTCGGAGCCGTAAACACCGTTGGGGAAGCCTCCGCCGATAGCCATGTTCATGAGAATGAAGTGAGGGTTGTGGACGGTCTTTTCCCACACTGCATCCGGGATGGCTGTTTCGTTCACTTGGTGAAACTGAACTCCATCGACAAACCATGTCAGAGTCTCAGGAGTGTTCTGTCTGTCAACCTCGATAGAATACGTGTGGAAGTTGCCGGGACACGCGCTGTCTGGACAAGTGCTGCTGTTGCCAATGCCGTTGGACTCATCGCACGGTCCGCCAGGGTTTGTACCGCAGTGATAGACACCCCAGTGACGATCCATGAGGTTCACATTCTCCATGATGTCGAATTCTCCAATTGAGGGCCAGTTCCTAAGGATCAAGTCAGTACAGCTCCTCTCCGATACAGGGGAAATACTTACCAATAGTTGCCACGGTATTCGGCACCCAGAGTCCAGAAAGCCGGCCAGTAACCGACTCCATGGCCGTTGAGGTCTGGGATCTTGAGGCTTCCCTGAATGATCATCTTCCCGCCCGGCTGAGCCATGAAATCGGTACGCTGAGTCTCAATTCGTGAAGACGTCCAGGTTCCAGTAGCGTTCCGGATAGCGGTAATCTGGAGGTTACCTTTCCCATTCATGCGCACGTTCTTGATATCGTTGGTGTACGTTTGAATTTCTCCGGTGCCCCACTGAGCAGGTCCTCCGTTGTAAGAAGTTCCTGTGTCAATAATCCAATTGTCCGGGTCTGGTAGGGTGTTGCGCCGACCGTTAAAGTCGTCGGCCCAAGTCAAGGCATAGCCCCGAATCTTAGGAACGTGGGCCTGGGCGGCGGGCAAGACACACAGCAAAGCTGCGAGAGCGTTCAGGGTGTACATGACTGGTGATATTCTGCGAAAATAAATAAAACAATAAACAAGTGTCTAACGAGTGACTGGACGAGTTTGTCCTCAAATGAATGACTGAATGGCGTTGAACCAAAGGAGTGTGGAAATCAGGAAACTTGACTGATACAAAAGTCCGCGACGTTGGACATGGTGGTGATATTCGCTCACATTTGTAGTGTAGTTCACGGTCTGAAATTGGGGACCAAGGTTCATCGTTTACAGCCACGGCTCTCGGAATTGACCCAGAGGCCGCTGCAATTTCGCGAGTTGCCTATTTTGCAAGGATGTAGTAATTCGTTAGAATCTGAGCAGGCTTAGAAAGTTTGTTATGTTACAGTGGCCCAGGCGACTCATTTCCGGTTTGCCCGCTGTCAGGCCTGATTACTATCCGTAACTGACACTTCTTGCGGCAATAACTCTCTATCCCACCGGCTGTAATACAATGCCAGAGCCTTCCTGTGCGAAACAAAGTTACGAGCAATTCCCGCCGCCGTGGATCAAGCCATTTTAGATTGATTTTGTTCAGGGGAAAGGAGATCTTGTTGCTGATAAGCCTGCAGATTTATCCGCCACACACCTTCTTACGGTCATGTCGCCAATCGGCTTAACGCCGGTGGTGCACAAATCGACCGCCGGTGCCATCGTCAACTGCAAGCACCCAGCCTGGGACGTTACCAAAGGTTCGGTCAGCCCTTGCCAATGCATAGATAGGTCAAAACCATAACATTGGAACGATCTTGAAGACCAATTATACGGATGTTACCGATACCAACGACACGGATCGGCATGCATGGGTCAGTCACTTTAGGAGCTTCACCGTTAGGAGGGATGCGTATAACTAAGCGGGCCGTGACTCGGCATACTATTGAGCATTTTGTTCTGTTTAGTCATCCTATTTACTGTTTCCTCCATTTTCGTCTTCGGATTATGACTGTATTCGTTCGTATCCTTGTCTATTCTTTTTGTCCACCCCACGATTCACTGCTTTCTATGATGAAACTCGCAACGAAGATCTACCACACAGCCTGGATGTCTATGCGTAGATGTAACAGTAGGGCCCATCTAGTGTATCCAACAGACTTCCAAGAGTCGCAGGCTTCACGCCCAAAAAGGGCAGCTCAATAATATCCTCCAGCGTAGCGTTCCGACTGGGCGGGCTGTTCCCGAACGTAATGGTGCCGGAGATTGTCTTGGCCTGAGAGTAGTGTAGCGCTTGCCAGAGCCAGTACATACGGTCAACCATAGTATGATGCAGGTAGAAAGCAGGGTCAACAACACCCGAGTAGAGGTCCGAGTTGGAACCGGAGATGGTCTGGTGGCCGCCGGCATGGATGCCCGGGAGCCCCGCGCTCTGGCTGTCAATCTCGGATTGGAAGCTGGCGATGTCGCTTGCCGTGTCGCGGACAGTGGCGTTGAGGAAGGCGTCTTCGGTGTAGATGCGCGTCGCGAGCCAACTGCTGAGGTCTCGTTTCACGCAGTGCGGATTGTAGCGGAGCTTGTCGGCGGTGCCGACGCCGACAATGCCATCTTGTTGAGGCTGGACCGGGCCAAGGTTGGCAGACAAACTGAGAGGTGTTAATCTTTTACCAAAGATACACGAGGTGAGCTATCTGCAACGTACTTGGCGAAAGGTCCAGTGGCGATGCAGCCGCCTCCCAGACCGGAAGGGATGTGCAGACCGGCGGAACCGATGGACCCGTTATGCGGCACGAAGAGTCCGTCGGAGCCCATGCTGGTCTCTGAACCATCAAACACTGGAGACTTTCTCAAGTCGTCTTGATGTGAGAACCAGTTCCAGTACTGCGAGCTGTTAGTCTAGGGTCAAGGCGGACTACCTATTACGGAAGATGACTTACCGGAAGGTAGCCAGAGTAGCCACACTCGTTACGGAGATCTTGCTCGTAAGACCAGACATAATGTCTATGCCAAGTGAGAAAGTTTCCAGTTACGTGAACGCTCATGGTCTGATTTATATGCTGCGCAGCGAAGTCGTCGTAGCGCACACGGGCCCCGGTGTTCAGAGCTGGGTCTGTTCGAGACGGAGAAGAAAGCAGACACTTGACGGCGCCGATGTACTCTTTCCTTTGGTCTGCATCCAAATCATCCCTGTTATAGAATTTGACGTCAGGAAAGCCGTCACGGTTCACTATTTCGGGTAGCATGACTTACCAGTTTCTCCGCACTCCTGCGGTCTCCAGTGTACAGGTACTGTTCCTATTCCGTACTGCATTAGGTTCTGCTTTCTTAAGGGCACCCAGAGCTTCGTCCTGGATTGTTTGGACGAAGTCTGTCTGGTTGCCTGCAGCCTGTGTCAAAGTCGATGCTCCCAAGAGCACGAAGGCCGCCGCATTGACTTTCGTTACATGCATGTTGATGAAGAGCTTGACGAAGGCCTCAGGAAGCCAGGCGGATTATTCATATACAAACAAAGACTGCTAACATGGTTCTAAGTAATCGTTACTTCAACTGTATTTTCTTTTGGTTTTATAGCGCGACTTACAACATCCATCTGGCTGGCACGGAGCAACCCGCTGGACTACTCCGACGTTCGGCGGTCGAAGCTTGCCGTTCCGGGACAAACAACCGATCTTGAGCCCTTCAAGCGGGACCTCTGTCGGGCCAAGACGCAACATCCATCGGCGATGGTTGTAAGCGGAAGCTGAGAAACGGGTTCGGAAGCGATTTGCACCCAGCCGGTATGTTATGGGATGCTGGAGCCAACCGATGACGGCAATGTCGTAGCTACTCATTAGTTCGTATTACACAGGAATTCCTGCTACCACCCTTGTAAATTATTGGAGAGTGTAAGGACACCCATCTGATCTGATTTACGTGATCTCATCTCACTTTGAACTGGTTACTTTGGTGTGAATCGAGGCGGGAGGAGTGTTTTCATCTGCCTTCCATCGAAACCATGACCAGGTTTCTTGGCTGGCGAAATGCGAGACTTGAACGGACATGTACACACCAACGTCTGCAGCATACCTGGTTCATGATCGATTTCTTATGAACCAACCAATATATAAAGAAGTATGCATTCATATCCTGCTTGTGGCTCCGGCGATGCTTGGCTTTGTGGGCCGTAGGAGTTCCGTCATGCTTGGCATCGGGGACGTTCCGAGCCTGTAAAAGCAACGCGCTGCCGCTGGCTCCATGTTTTGAGAAATAAAAGTATCATATCTATCACAAACAGGGAAGAAGAATAATAGAGGTTCTCGACCATCATCCCGTTATCGGAGCGCCCTTCGTTTCAATCGGAATCAGTGTACCACTCGTCACTGTCAGAATCAAACTCATCAAACTCGTTGTCCGAATCCCCCTCAAACAAATAGTCCGGAAGCTTGGCAATCCTTCTCCCGTCTACCAAAAGGTTATAGACCTTCTCACCCACGCACCGCAATTGCATAGCCAAAGCCATGTCGTCGTAGTGGATGTGAATGTCCCATTTCTTGACCTTCTTCGCCAAGCTGGTCCACTGCGTCGTGTCGTCGCCGAGAGCCTCGCACTCTTTGCGCTTCTCCGCATTCCACCACGTCGGCAACATGGGTTTGCCTTCGTCGGACTTGGTATTTTCTGCTTTGTCCAGGAAGATGCGGAATCCTTCCTTGCCGTCGGTGGCCCTGGGGGCGTAGAGAGAGTCGGGCTCCTTGACCTTGGCGACGTCCCACCTGTCGTCCATGCGAAGCCGGTAAGCGTCGATGAGCAATTTGTAGACGTCCGTTTCTGGTCGCCCGTGGAACCAGGTTCCTTTCCCCAGACGATTCCAGCCTATTTCAGGGTGAACGGGGCTCTTGAGGCCACGCGGTAGCTTGGGGACCTCGTTCGAGGACGGAGCCGTCTCAGCCATGTTTGTGAAGGGTTGTAAGAAGGTGGGCAGTGTACCAGCAGAGGTATGATCTGAAGAGAGTGGAAATAACCATCGAAGCGAAGGGCAAACTTGTCAGTGTATGAGATAGTGAGGAGCTGTCGGTGGCATCGAGCACTGGATCGAGACGAAACAATTCCAGATAGGTCAACTTTGAGACTGAGATGTTTACCTTTCAAGGTTTCATTCCCCCGCAGCTGCAATAAACAAATGCAGATGTGATGATGTATGATTGCAACGTCGTGCCATTACCTAAGATGAGCTAGGGTTAGTTACGTCCACTTGCCTGCATGCTGCTTATCTGCCCCCAAACTTATGAGCTCGCCTTTATCGCCTGTCGCTTCATTTAAGCATACCGTTTCTTCTTGTCCCGGGGTGATGCCATCCAACCTTATAAGAACAGCGAAGTGATAACCAGGCCAGATTGCGTTATTAGAGTCATTGCTCCCGTGTTAATGTCTAGCTACCGTATTCATCATCGTATCTGCGTTCTTTTATCGAGACCAGCTCAGATTGTTCAGACTCGATGACATGCCAGAACAAGGCCCTTCTTCCGGAACCCTAGTACAAAAGAAACCGAAAACTCCAAGCTAATACCATGCCATGTCAAACCAATTCACGCTCCATGCGTCTGTTTACCATGCGTTTTCCTACCAACGCCTTGCTGTCATGCCGCGCGCTCATTACCATGTAAAAACCAGAATCACACCTGAATCCTCTCTCGCATCTTTCTTCTTCAGAGGCTATGCTCCCTGCCATCGCTGTCGTAGCGACCCTCGCCCACGTAGGTGAGGCCGCCATCGGCGCTGTATTCCCTCTGGGTGGCGTAGATCCAATCACCACCCTGAAACTCACCACTGCCAGCGTAGATGAACCGGGACTCGAGGACCTCGATCGAATCGTTGCGCTGACGGCGGCGGGAGCGGGGGCGTTCATCGCGCTCGCGCTCATCACGATCGCTGCTGTTGTCTTCGTGGTCAGAGTAAGGAGAAGGAGATGTTGCGCGGCTGTATTCACGACGACTGCGCTCGCGAAGGCTAAAGCGAGGACGCTCTTTGCGCTCATCACGGCCGTCATCGTAGTCGTAGTAAGTGGAACGAGTTCTTCCGCGGCTGTCCTCGCGACGTCTGGAGCGGGAGCGGGAGCGATCGTCACAGTCGTCTTCGCAGTCGTAGTACACGGTTGAAAATCCTCCGCGGCTCTCCTCGCGGTGTCTCGAGTGGGAGCGATCTTCTCGCCATCCACGGTCGTTGCGGTCATCTTTGTAGTGATAGCAAGGCGAAGGCGATCTGTCCCGCGCGTACTCTTCCTCCTGAAGCTTTCGCCACTGGCGCTCCTCCCAGGCGGCTTGCTCGGCGGCGGAGAAGTCGGAGCACTCGCGGGTACGCTCGCGGGGAGGAGAATAGTCTCTGGTGCGCTGTTCGACATCTGGGCTGGGGCGACGATCCTGGCTCGCGGAGTGGGTGTTGTACCGGCGATTCTCATGGTAGGAGGAAGTGGCATTGCCCGAATAGTTGAGGTGCGTGCGGTTATTGTGGAAGTTGATTGTGTTTCCATTGCCGTTCAGGATGAAGCCATTGTTGGACAAGCGGCTTGAGTGGCGCTGTGTGTGTCGGTTGTTTCCTGCGTTCGAAATGCGCGTCGAGTTATCGGTGACGGGGTTTCCTGGTCGCAAGCAGGGTGCTGTGGACCGGTTGTGAGATTGTCTCGATTCGTAATTGCGATCCCGAGAACTGCTTGAGCTGTTGGACGACTGCGAGGAACGCGCAGGCTCCTGAGCGGGGCGCGAGTAGAGTTGTCCATCCACGGTGTAGTACTCGCGCTTGGAGGTAGCAAAGACAGGAGTCGGGTCCAGGCCGTAAATCTCTTGACAGTCCTCAACTGGAAGGCATTCGATGCACTCATTCCTGATTCGGTCAGTGGTGATGGACAACGAAATGAGGTTTCGGGTCACAGGCGTACCGGCTGGCGTTTGCCTTGGTGGGCCGCTCGCAGTACAGCTCGACGCTGCCGTCTGAGCGGACACGCTTCATCACGCAGACCTTTGTGCTGAACGGGAGGATGTCGCGCAAGGACACCATTGTGACGAATGAAGTTGAGGTCAGGCGGAAAGAAGACACTGAGAATGGAGTTTGTTTTGGGGATGGTCCGGATAGGAAGGGGAGGGATGCGTATGAGACGGGTCCAGCCCGAAGGAATGTCGATTGGTGGTAATAGAACAAGACTGAAGACTTGAGTCTGTGAGGTTGTTTTCGTTATGGAGAGAAAAGGAGAAAGTCTGAGATGGGATCGGGGAGGTGGATTAAATAGGAGGAAAGAAGAAGGAGAGCGGTCTGAAGCCATTGCGTGGTGAATTGAAGGTCGTCCAAGGTGAGGAGGTTTGTGCCTGGGATGTCGGGCAGGAGGCGGCTTTGGTGATGGTGAATTTGGTGGTGGGTAGCCACCTCTTGGCTGCATAACGCGAACCTGACGCGTCCTGGATCTTGAGGCACCTGAAGTCGACTTTCAATTCACTTGAGGTGAGAAGCCCGCCCTTGAAGTCGGAGCCGAGAGCGGCGATAGTTGTCTTGAGGTGCGGCAGGCACAGGCACCGTGAAATTAAAGCGCAACGTCAAACGAAGTTGGCATACAATTGATTAAAACTGTCAAGAAATGATGTTCGTTACTGATTGGAAAATCCATGCCTCAAAAACACGTTATCTTCAGGGAACTCATCCAAAGCGTAGGGCTCCCTCAGTCTAGTGGTATTGACATCGTGCCTCCATCCAAACTCGTCGACCTCTGGCGCAGGTTCAGGTCTGAAACATCGGTAAACTGCCCATAAAACGACGAACGGCAGCACAAGACCTATGGCAGAGACTAGAGCGACTAAGAGAAATGGGAAAAGAAAGAGGGCCCACATCAGTATCGCGAAGTTGAAGAAGTACGCCCGCGCGAGAATGAGGTACTCAGTGGGATCCTCCGGACGAGCGTCCGGGGCGAAGATGTGCCAGAGGAGGTGGCCGATCAGAACGGATAGTGGGGGGAGGATATAATTTGGGCTTGAGACGCCGAGGAAGGACGTTAACGGAATAATGTTGGTGTAATGTCCGAAAGTGAGGATGGCTGCGGAGATGATGAGTTCTCTGAGGAACTCGAGGTGGGCATTCCAATCCATTATTGTAGTGTGATTCGTCAGGTTATCGGTCTGCTGTTGTGAAAGATTTTATCAAGAATTCATATGAGCATTTGGGGAGAGTTTGAGTTGGTACCTATATACTGAAAGTTCCTGGAAGTTTGAAGCTGTCTTGCTGGGGAACCTGCAAGCTCCTCAATGCCGCTGCACTTGAAGGGCATATTGTCCTAGGGAACAACCCATTGTCCAAAAAACACGGATAAAGATCATCACCACCTGAGTGACATACAGCGACTCCTATGCATCTCATTCTGGTGCTCTGGAAAGAGATGTTGACAATCTAGCAACAAAGACCTGCCATCAAAAGCGATGAGGCTTCAGCAAACACTGAAAGGGTTGACCCAAGGCCTTTGTTAATGAACAATTTCATTGATAGCCGCCAAGTAAGCCGATGGGTTGCACCAGTGCCATATTATAAGAGAGGAAACACCCAAGTGCGCTTCTCGTTATCATTTTCTCACAGCAATTCATGAATTTCTGCTTCACCATCACCAGATCCTTTTCAATCAAGCACCCGAACCAACCGCTCATAATGAGATCAGAAACCGCCCCCAAGTCCCCCAACCCACAGGAAGAGATTGACCCCAAATCATTGATTACACAAGAGACCCCATGTTCCTCTGCTGAAGCGACTAATCTTCCTCTAGTCACATACTCCACCTTACTTTCGTCGTCGCCGCCATTGTTATTAGTATTAGCACTGCTCCTATTATCGTCTCTCTAACTGCACAAGAGATATATCCACGCAAACAGAGGAAAATTAGGCAGTCTCTCGAATAAATCTGGGAAATCTGGGGCCACTACAACGAACCTCGTTCCGTCGTAAAGTAGCTGAAAGATAAAGCTGGCGCGCCGAAGGCCGTCTATGACAAGATCGAGCGTGAAGACAAGAAGTTTGCAGATGAAATGTGCGCATTTAGGGCTAAGAAAAACAATAGTCGGTTGACTGTCTTCTCCTACGCCTCCATCCATCAACTTACCGCCTCACTTGTCGCGCCCCCTTGGAATTCCAGCTGCCCAATCCTGTCCAAAAGTCTTCTTTCTTCCGCTAGTAGGTCGATGACGCGGACAACCCAATTTGCTTCCGCCCTGACGAGGCGAAGCTGTTCCCGCAAGTTGGGAAGTTTTTCGCTCTCCACATTCACTATCTCGGTGGTTTCCCTGACGTGGTTCTGAAGGGGCACGCCTTGAGCCGTCGGGGTTATCGGCGTGTCTGGCAACGTCAAATTGGCGAGACTGGCCGCAGTTTTGTCAGTTTCAGCCATATTGGATACCTGGATGCTGTTCTGTGCTGTGGTGAATGTTGGCACGGCTGTCGGCACCGACGCTGGAGTCAGTGGTTGTACCTGGGAAGGTGCATTGGCCGACTTGTCGCTCGGCGATGGTCCACCCTCCTCTCCCGGGTTCTCCCACTCTCGGACAGAAATAAGATGCCGATACGCCTCCAAATCCTCGTCCTCCAACTTCTCACGATTCTGCGCCGTACCCCTGTTTACCGCCGGAGGACGGAAAACAATGTCTTTGCCCTCTCTCGTGCCTCCAGACATCAATTTTCCAATGTTCCGCAACTTATGTTCGAACGCCGCCGACCGATTCACATCCCCGTGGATTTTGATAGATGCTGTGAACTCCTCGTCAAGCGGCTGCTCTTCAGTCGGCTTCCGCTGCAACAGCAAGGCCGTTTCCAGCAGGCTGGGAAGACCGGTCTTGGCATGACTGTCCTCGGACAAGGTCCAGACAACCATGTCTTTCTTCCTCTTCGCGCTTCCCAACTTGTAAGGTCGGCCCGTGATCTCGCCCGTGACCTTGGCGTGCCCTTTGATGGTTTCTGTTTCTTTTTGTTGCCAGGTGTAGGAAGTCGTGGCCTTCGCGGGGCCGAGCGCAGCTTCAATGCCCGGACTGATGGTGTGGCTACGCTCCTGTTGCCTCTCAGACGGGAGCGTCGTCCACTGATTGTCGGGCGAAATTTTGAGGACTTTGCCTGCCGAGAAGGTGACGGTGATGGTGGTATTCTTGAAACGATTGTTGCTTCCGTGTGGTAAGAACACGAATTGGAAGACGATCAGCGTGGCGGGCGGACCGTCAGGTTTTAACTTGCCGTGGACGACCTTGGTCATGTCCCATTGAATCCTCAGGGCGCCACCTCCAATGTCCTCGTCGATAATATTGTCGGTGTTGAACTCGCTAGAGTCTGTGCCAACAAATTCGAATTTCAGTTCCGCTCCCTTCTTGACAGCACGGTCATCGTCAAGGATGATAATAGGTTGAACCCCCTCGAAGTGGGAGTCGTCGTCGTCCCAGCCATCCATGATTGCCAAGCTTGCTCGGTTGGACTTGCGAGTTAGCAGGGTGGGCGGTACAGCTGCGTAATTGTCCGGTAATTATATTTGAAGCGAATCCCCCAAGGTGTGTTACTACGCCAGCCCCGGACGCGAATGCCGTATCACCACAGGAAGGGAAGTTGATGCATCATGATTGGTCTTCTCGATGTCATTGCTTGGCTGCAGTCCAGCTGCATGGGTTCGGGTTTCTTACAGGCCATCGCTTGCTGCATCGTCAGCGCGGCATAATACGACAGCCTTGCGAGCTGTACTCTGTGGAAGTGTGATATTGATTGCTGCGTCACTAGTGTGTTTATCATCCCAACCCCCCCCCCTCCGCGGGACTCCTACCATTTCTCATCTTTGATCGTTGCCCGTTTCTTCAATAGACGCGGAGCAGGCTCAGAATCCCCTGGACCATCGCCGCTCAGTCTCGGGGACCCTCTGAGGAGCTTTTCCACCACATTGTTGCGCAAGGCGTCCCGCATCATTTTTTGGTGGCTGTCAATTGTCTTCGCGGCCTCTCCAAACACGCTACGCACATGCAACCAGAGGCCCCTTTCATCGGCAGGTTCCTCGCTGATATTTTGAAGGGCCTTGCGCATCCCGTCGCGACTTCTGAGCCACGTCCATTCTGGACCATCAGGCAAGAGGCCGTTGACTAGGGTGCAGTGCAAGACCATGGCGGCCAGCCCCGCCGCCAGCGCGCACGAGAGGGAGCTGCCGCTGTGGTCGTGCCACTCTTTGGGTGGCTTCCCCGCCCCTTGGCGCTTACTGGTGGTGACTAACTCAGGGATGTCAACTCGGAGCTTGACCCCGGGGAGGATAAAGTCGCATGACTGATCGCTTTGATGTATCCGTTCCCAGGGCTTGCCGTCTGGGGTTGCCGCGCCGATGCAGAACAGCGTCTGCTCGGACACCAACGACTTGGGGTAGGTCTTGTTGCTTTTGTATGGTAAGTTGCCCGGCTTGTTCTTGTCCGGATTGGCGCAGAAGAGAAGAATTCCATGGTCCTCAGCCATTGTGATGGCCTCGCGCAACTGGGTCTCCTGGGCCTCCTGGGTCTTCTGGATAGAGTCGCTCTGGTCGATTGCCCAACTCATCGAGATGATATCCACTTTTTCGTTCACTGCCCATTTGATCGCCTGCGTAGTGAGTAGATTTGGAGTTAGCCATGTGATCAGCTATCTCTCTCCCGTAAGCCGGGTTACTGACCTCGGTAGCGGATTCTATGGAAAAGGTGACTGGCTGATTGCGGCCAGACCTAGCCTGGCACTCTAGCTTCGCAATGCAAAGCTTGACCCAAGGGCACACCCGGCGGATAAAGTAGGCCATGACCGTTCCATGGCCTGTTTGGGAGTGGTTGTAGTTGAGTGGGTAGTTATTCGCCGCTTTCCTCTTGTCACCCCTTTTCGATGTGGTAGATGCACTGCCCGATACACTACCCCATCCAAACCTGCCGCAGTGGACAATCTCATCCAGACCGTCATAACTGGTCTTCACGCCATCGTCAATGAGAGCCACCTTGATGGGTCTCACTTTGGGGGTCTATGTGCGTGAATAGCTTGGTTAGTACTAGCTCGCTCCCCTCTCCTCGACAATGACCGAGCTACGCTGACCTTCTCGATTCTATCCATCAGTAGAGCAAATTGGTCCATGCACCTGAGCCAATCTTGCCTGTATCAACATACGGATAGTCAGCGGTCGTTCACATTAGATGTCACAGGCTCTACTGACTCCTCAAATCCCAATTCGCCCTCTTCCTTGACGTTGTTGGATGCTGCGTCGTTTGTCGGCGAATTTATCTTCGGCGCATAAACCGGTTTGCATACAACTTCGAGTTTTGACTTCAAGCCTTTTTCAATGTCAACCTTGTAGCGTTCTTCGTGGATTCTCTCCATGTCGTCCTTGAAGTCTTTGGCAAACTTCCTTACGCAATCTTTAGACTCTAGCCCCTGCCATCGGGAAGCAGGCGTCAGACTGCTTCTCAAGACCGAAGATGCGATTTGCGGGTGAGCTTACCTGATAAATCACAACTTCCACCCTTTCCAGCCACCAGTGTATAGGTTGTTAGCTGTATCTGCGGCTGATTATCTGGAATAGACTATGCTTACCCGCTTCAGGTTCACTAGTCCTCTGGTATCTGACCAGCTCTGCAGCACTGCCTTCAACCCGCTGCAATACAAATACAGCGACTTAACGTGGTCTCCAGCTGCATCTATGATGACATTGGCCGGAATGTCCATTCGGCGCCAGTCCCAAGTTTCGACATCGAGGTTCTGCAGGCACTTGACAATCGCCATGTCACTGTGCCCCAGCTTTGATGTGAGTAACTCGTCAACTACCACCTCGAACACCTTTTTTACCCGGATCTGGTCCTTTAGCCAGTGAAACACCATGAAAAGGTTGGTGTCGCCCAGGCAACCCCACTCCGTCACCATCTCGTGGGTCTTTTCGTCCCATGCCTTCTCATCATTCCACCGAACTTCATTATTGTTTGCAATGTACACACTCTGGAGTAATGTATCGAGTTTGTAGTGCATTCTCTGGTTCTCGAGAAATTCACTGGAAATCATCTCCTCTGACAGGGTGAGAAAGATTTCTCGCTCTAGTGGTAGTCTTGTGTTAATTACGCCATATGGGACCAACCGACGTCTCTGAGCTTACCGTTTTGCCTCGTGTACATTATGGCTTTGCATGTGATGTAGCTAAAGGACTCCAGGCACTGGCACTTGAGGAAGTCCTCCAGATCGTCAAGTTCTTTATCCAGCCTTTTGTCCAGCAGGCTAACTGCCTTGGGGAGATCAACCTTGATCTTGCCTTTGTGTCCATTCATCCCGGTCGGCTTTCTCTGTTCGACAAGGTACTGCAGGGGCGTCATGTAGTCGACGATGGGCCTGCCCTTAGCATCAGACTCACCTGTTCGGATTTGTCTGTATTGTAGCTTAAACAGGCTGGGCTGCACTTTGGCTAGCTGTTTAGCCCAGGCAATCCTGTTCGTTGTGAAAGGGGCTGTAAGGGCGAGGTGAAGACACGTTCGGCCAACTCGGTCGGGGACCTCCAGGCAAATCTTTTCCTCCTCCCTGCTAGACTCGGCCACCTTGAAGTTCACTCTGATATTCTTCAGCCTTGCAATGATGTCGTCTGGCAGATTGAAGTCGCTCTCGATGGCCGCGTGGACCGCATGTTGTGCCTTGGACACCTGATCTTCTGAGTGAGAGGCAAGCAACGCTAGAGACCGAATTGGATCTGTTGGTCCCCCCTCTCCGTCTGGGTTCTGGTTGCAAATGAACCGGATGATTTCGGTCTTGGTGGTCTCATCCAGGAAGGAATCCTCTTGCTCCTCAGGGTTGCTGCCAGTCTCACTACTCTCATCCAGACTTTCGGGGTCTTCTTCGTTGGTTTTGACGAGTCCTGATTTGACGACGGAAAACAAAGGGGTGGTACCGTCCTGCCGCATGACGGTTGGCAGCTCTGGTTGAAGCCATAGTAGAAATTTGACGAGGAATTTGAGTCGACCAAAGTCAAGTCTTCTCTGGGTGTCAGTGGTTGATCCTCGACTGTATGTGGTAGGGTCAAGGATGATATGCAAGATGGTGCTTTTGTAGAGGCCTCGGGCGAGCAAATGCTGAAGTTTGCTGGTTTTCTCGAGGATGAACTCGCCAACAACTCTGATAATACACTCTTCCGTGTGACTTTTATCTCCCACATTGACAGCGAGGGATGCATGCACCTCATCGTCGTTGTTGAACATGATGGCGAGGGACTGGTGCATCGTGTCCACGTCCCGCTCCTCTTTGTTTCTCGTGTTGACCAAATCTGGCTTTTTCCCGAGAGCCCTCAGTCGCTTGGCACGCAAACTTTTATCAACACCAGTTTTGCTGTGTTCATCCAAAAGGCTCCGTAGTGCCTCTGCGGCAGCCGACTGGGTGCGACCGGCTCCTGATGAGTTTGGATTGCGGGGGCCCAGCTTGGCTTTCATATTGGCGAGTGCAGCCGTTCGACTATCTTGGGGGCCACCAGTAGAGGGTTGAGCTACGTCTTGCGCCATGTTGAGAAGTTTGACGATGGACTGAGAATAAGGATGAGACTGGATATCGTTTGCAAAGTTGGATGGGTTGGACGTTTGAGTGCTGGCTGAGAGAGAAGGTCTCCCTTCGAGAAATGGGATATAGGAGGGAGCCTTACTAGTTATCCAGAGGGCGTGGCAGGGAGAAAGAATGAAAGGGGTGTTGCGAAGAGGGTGGTCAGTCGTCAAATGTAAGGTAGCTGACAAGGGGGTATGGGGTGGGCGTATGATTGGTATCGGCAACTAAGGTAGAAGGTGATCGCACAAAAGGTGGCCTGCAGACCCAGGCCACGGAAAAGGAAGGTAAGCATGCATGCGGGCCTCAGGCAAGAAGGTTTTGAGAGTGGCAGTCTCCATTGCTAGGTCGCTCGTCCCTCGTTTCCCCCTCACCGGACGACGTTCTTGCTGTGACCTCAGGGTTTGTTTGTCTCCCACTCAGCTTCATGAGCTGAAACTTTGAACGGACAGCGACCCAGACCATTGCTTCTGTTGTGATTCACCTGAATCAAATATCTCGAGCCCCTTCTTTTCCAAGCTCCCCTGACTACTACAAAAGAACCTGTCCAAGGAAACGGCTGCCACGATGGATGAGCTTACAGAAAAGGAGTCCCGAATTCTGTCTCGGTTTACCTTACGACATGAACCACCAAATCCTGCTCTAGAGTATATTATTTCCAGTACTGAACCACTATCTCAAATCTAACATCTTCTGATAGTATCGTTGCGGTCCACGGGTTCGGAGGAGATCCCTATCAGTCTTGGACCTCAGGCAAGCCTGGGGAACGGGAGAGATACATGTGGCTTCAGGAACTACCACCAAACCTGATACACTGCACTCGTATCCACACATTCTCGTATAGCTCGAAAGCCAACGATGCTGCTGATATTTTGCATCCCGAGGAGCTCACCCTGACTTCCAAAGTCCTTCTCCGAGCCATCATCTCAGCAAAGAACGAGGTAACATTGCCTACCTATTGACTGGTCCATTCCCAGCAGACACCAATCCCACATGAATGAATCTTTTCTGACCATGTTGATCACATAGGAATCGGACATTCCCATTGTCTTCATAGCACATGACATTGGGGGAGTACTTGTAAAGAAGGTGGGTGTCTGTTGAGTTGGTACTGGACGTACAATGAGGGGCATCTCGTGTTATCAGGGTGTTAACCATCTCTACCCTTCTACAGGCACTGCTCATTGCCGAAGCTACCGAGCCCTACAGAAGCAGCATTGCCAAGCAGTGTAGACGACTAGTAAGATCTAGTCTCATCCTCCAATCCAGTTTCAACGATTTTCTAAGAGAACTTGACACGCAGATATTCTTTGCAACACCACATCGCGCATCCACGATCGCAAGCTCATGGGAGGATCTGCTGTTTAACATTCTTCTCGCCTCCCCAACAACGTCTCTTTCTATGTCCATGACCTATGCAACCCAGCTGAAAACCTTTTCGATCTTTATTGAGGACGTCTCTGATGAGTTCACGCACTTGTTTCCAAGACACCTCATCAATGTTTATCAGCAATATGACGAGAGCAAGAGCTCCAGTCCGGTGGGTCTCCAGACAATACTGGCTGAAGCGAGCCTGGGTTGGTTCCCTAGCCCCTCACAGCTGCTGACCTATCAAGGTGATCAACCAATACTCGGCGACGACAGGCCTTGCCCACGAATTGAATGTTCCACGTCAGCTGGGCCATCTGGACATATGCAGCTTCTCGGGATCGGACGCAACGCTTTCTATCATCTCAGAATTTATCCAAAGAGGTAAGATTAACATGTTCTACAACTGGCCACGAGGCCTCATGCTAGATATATATATATGTATATACTGACAAAAGGACTTCTCAGAGACCCATTCATCGTACAGACAATGCCTTTCCGACATTTCTGCTGTCTCACCTCCATCTGTCATCCCGGATACAAAATTCGACTTCTTCATCCGGGAGCATGATATGAGCTCCCGCTACCTGGAATTCCGCAACTGGATAAAGGATCCGTCATCACGCATCATTACAACCAGCGGAGGTAGCGGCATCGGCAAGGGATTGATTGCATGTGCCCTCTTCCGTGAGCTCCAGAAGAGTTCCCTATGCGCAGCATACTTCTCTTTCTCATTCAGCGGCTCTGATTACCGTCGAGCCTCCACCACCCATCTTTTGGCTTCGGTGCTATTACAACTATTTGACCAGGAGCCGGCAAGATACTCGAGGATTGCAGGCATCCACGAAGCCATGCTGACTTCTCCCCCAACTGCCTGGACACGGGCTGCCTTAATGACTATCTTTCAATCGATTCTTGAAACCAAGGAAGGTCAAAGCCCCCTATACCTTGTCATCGATGGCCTGCACAGGTGTGACGAGTCTCCTGGACCGTCCTGCTCGAGGCTTTCCTGGCAATCTTCAAAACCGACAGGCATACAAAGATAAAGGTTGCCATATTCTACCAGGAACGAGAGGACCTGCAGGAAGTGCTGGATTCTTTCGGCGATTATCGTCTGCAAGGTCCTGTCCTGGTGAAAGAGCCACCAGTGCTACCCCTGAGTGAAGATTTAACGAACTCACTGACCAGATGCAACCCTGGTCTTCTGTCTCTTACACCCCAAATCCAGGCGGCCCTGGACAGATGTACGAATATCCCCGAGCTGGTGCTGACGCTTCATACCCTGAGGAACAGCATTGCGTCCCCTAATTCACTTGAGTCTATCAGGGCCTTGGCAGAAAATCTTCCGCCATCCCTTCAGGACGAGGTTTCTTTGCGCTTCAATAGTCTTCGCGCGTGGGGAAGAACTGCAGTGGGCTGGCTTTGTTATGCACAACGACCATTGTCACTCGCTGAACTCGTTACAGCCGTGGCCATCACCAGCCGCACCGCAGACTTCACTGCCTCGTTCGACCCCGAGGATATACCTCTGGATGCTGCAGCCGAAATGGCATGTGCTTTTGGCGGCTTGACAAGATTTGAAGATGGTGGCATTGTCTTTATCGCAGACACTATCAAGACCCGCCTTCTTAAGTTAGCCGCCGAAAGCCAGCAGCACGATGCTGCCATACCAGAAAATGCTCAGATCACCGCGATTCTGATCGGGTATCTTTCCTGGAAAGAGTTGCGAAACCCAGGTGAGCAGGCTCTGGACGACTTGCCGTTCATCCAACGGCCAGGACCCTCAGACTTAGCGCCTTACGCCATGGGCTTCTGGTCCCATCACTACCGGCTCTGCGCACCAAGCCACCCGGAACTGACCAAGGTGTTACTATCTAAGCTGGAAGACATAGCTTCGCTCTCCAGGACAACGCCATTCTTGTTAGCCTCTCAGCTTAAGTTGGTCGACATTGCAACAAAGCTGAAGGAAAGTTCTGTGATCCAGAGAACGGATTTTGAAAAGGCCATCGGCATGGCCAGTCGGCTGGGCCACGAAGATGTTCTTGGTTATCTCCTTGACGTATGTGTTTTCACCGAAAGAGAATTGTGCGATCTTTCCGAGGCACTTCGTCAAGCCTCCGCTCACGGGCACGACAACGTTGTCAAAAAGGTTCTCGAGCACGCCAGGTCGCACGAACGTCTCAACACTCTTCCCCTCAATGCCCTGCTCTGCCAGGCAGCGCTGTTTGGGTACGAGAGTCAGGCGAAACTCTTTCTTGAATACGGCGCCAACGTAAACGCTGTCATCGACCAAAAAACACCGCTCCAGCACGCTGTTGAAAACAGACACGCATCGGTGGTGCTGTATCTCTTGTGCGAAGGAAAAGCTGATGTCAACTCGCCAGCTGCGACTGAAACTGATGCTCCCATTATCTTGGCTGTAGCTAAGGGTTACCAACTCGTCGTTGAGCATCTTCTTAGATTTAATGCTGAGACTCAAGTACGTACGAAAGACCAGCAGTACGTATTGGAAGAAGCGACGCTGCTTCACGTCGCGGCTCATTTCGGTCATCTGGACATTATGAAACGTCTTCTCCATAAGTTGAAGATGGGGTGTGATGGTGAAAGCTCAAAAGACCTAAGCATCGACGAACAAGATAGCCTCCACCGGACCCCCCTTATGGTCGCCTGTGTCCAAGGAAACGAAAGTATCGCGAGACTTCTCCTGGATTACGACGCAAACGCTAACCCGGAGCCGGACATTTACAAACATAGCGCGCTATACTATGTAGTTCGCTCGGGAAGGGTCGGATCCCTGGTCAAGCGAATGTTCCAAAGCATAGAGTCTCTGTCGATGCTCGCCGACATCGGGGAGGTATTCTTGCTCGCCAGTCAGTACGGATTCGCCGGAATTGTCGAAGAATGTCTATCCGCTAGCCCAGCTATCATGGTTGATGATGTCGCGCTGGCCAGCTATAGCGATGCTGATAACCGCACTGCTCTACATCACGCTGCTGAACGCGGTTTAAAAGACATTGTCGTTCTTCTCCTGGATAAGGGAGGTGAGGTGCTGGTGGATGCCAAGGACGAATCTGCAAACACGCCTCTGGCTTTGGCCGCCCTCGCAGGAGAAGATTGCGTTGTAGAGCTCTTGCTCAGCCGCGGCGCTGATCCCTTTCTCAAGATGGATAGCAGCCGTACGGTGGTCAATCTTGTGGCAGCATCCGATTCACCCTCTACGGAAGGCCATTTGGCGAGCGTGAGACGACTCCTGGAGAAAGGTGTTGACCCCAATGCAAAGAACGACTCGGAACGAGCACCGCTTCACTGGGCTGCGTTGAATGGCAAAATTGACCTGACTAGCCTTCTCTTGACCACACCTGGGATTGATGTGGACGTTAAGGGGAGATGGGGTTGGAACGCCTTTCATTTTGCAGCCGACTCTGGCAAGAGCGGCGAGGTCCAGGTGTCAGAGCTGCTGATCCATGCCGGGGTCGATGCTCTGCTGGCTGATGTGGACGATTGGCTTCCCATTCATGTTGCGGCGCGCGCCAGCTTCGATGTTGACCTTCTGCAACTATTGTGGGAACGCAGCCCAGATTCGCTCAAAGCCAGAACCGATGATGGTAGAATCGCCCTTCATTTTGCCAGAGGGCGCCACAAGGCTTTGGAGTGGCTGCTCAAGCATGGCTCTGAGATTGACGCTGTGGACGACAACGGCGATACGACCATGATGTTGTCGGCTATTCGAGGGAGTGGGAAGGCAGTCCGTGTACTCCTAGAGCATGGTGCAAATCCAATGCTTGTTCATTCAGAGGGGGAGACTGCCTTGCACGATGCAGCGTATGCTGGAGTGGTAGAGGTGGGTGAGGCCCTTATTCAATTTTCAGGCAAGGAAGTTGTAGAGAAACTGGTAAGCCACAAAAACGAAGACAACTGCTCAGCGTTGCACGTTGCCATCCGGGACCGGGAGCCAGCCTTTGCGGAGATGTTGCTGGACTCCTTCTACGCAAAAAACACAGGTGCCGCCCTGGAAGACCTGAACAGCGCCAGAAAACGCAACGGCGAAACTCCGCTCATAACCGCCGTTCGAAACGGCCAGAGAAGTGTTATCAAGAAGCTCATTGCTCTTGGCGCCGCCACAGAAACTCGAGACGACAATGGAGACACGGCCTTGCTCGCGGCCGTTGCCAGTGACGAAGAGGACGCCATTGCCATCACGCGGCTCCTACTCGACCGGACCACCGAGGGCTGTGCCGATCCCAATACCGGGGGCGGGGTTCATCCCACGGCGCTTTACATGGCAGCTTCGCAAGGGAAGGGAAAACTCGTCGAGGAGCTCATCAATCTTGGTGCCAACGTCAATGCAGTTGGAGGGAAATACCACACAGCTCTGACTGTCGCAGTATACGCCGGACACGCTGAGGTTGCCGAGTTTCTTCTCGAGAAAGGCGCCGCCCAAGAGATTCTCGACAATCCGCCGTTCATCTTCACTCCACTGCAGGCTGCAATATATTCTGACCAGATTGAACTGGTTACCAAGCTCCTCGAAGCTGGCCAAGAGGAATCTGTCGACTACCTGGACAGCCAGGGCCGCACTGCCTTGCACATCGCGATGCGGATGGGCTCCACTGACATGGTGTCTGCCTTAATCGAAATAGCCGCCCCCAAGCTTGACCTCAGGGACAAGCAAGGCCGCTCCTTGCTCCACCACGCTGTTCTAAGCCACAACTTAGAGATTGTGGACATCTGTCTTGACTTAGAAAAATCCGGGTACGGGTTTGAACTCAGCGCCCCGGACAATGATGGCTGGACCCCTTTGCACTGGGCCTGTCGCACGGGTGATAATGAGGAAGTGATTGCCGCCTTGATCCAGGCGGCAAGGAACGATGATGTGGTTTTGAAAGCCACAAATCACGGCTGGACACCTGAGAATATTTGCGCGTTTCACAGGGACGAAACCACCAAAACCTTCGTTGATGCTCAAATCAAAAGGATTCGCGAAGCCAAGTCGGAGAATGAAGTAGCCGACCAGAATTCAAACCTGGAAAACTCGAAGCCTGGCGACCCTACCGAGCTCGACGAGCACATACAAAAATTAGAGCCCTCAGTCAATGAGTCTGAAGACTTGGAAATGTCCAGGCAGGCGAAGGAGTCAGACAACCCAAAGCCCAAACCGTGGAAGGTAGGCTACCGCCATACAGGTGTCCATTGTGACGGCTGTGAGCTCTATGTAAGTTCTTAGCCTTAAACTCACCCTCACTGGTAACCACCAAATACCACCCTAACATGCTATGCTAACTGCCCCTTGTCCTCAGCCAGTTGTGGGAGTTCGCCGGCGCTGCAAAATCTGCAGCGATTTTGACTACTGCTTCAAGTGCTTCTGGACAGCAGAAAAGACGCACCCAGGCCATGAGTTTGACAAGATCAAAGCTGGAGGGACTGGCCCAGAGCAGGAGCCCCAGCAGATAGAAGATTCAGAGATAGAAGATTCAGAGATAGAAGATGCAGAGATGGAAGATGCAGAGATGGGAGATACTGAGACAGAAGATACAGAGACTGAAACTAGCTCTGATAATACTTAGTAATAGTCTTTAGTGCATTATTAGAGCCCCTTAAGATATTGCTCAGTTCTTGAGCTCTGCGTACCCATGTTTCCAATGGTGTCTGCTCGGTGAACTCACCTGGTTCCTAAAGGTGAAGTCGGTGAGGTCGCCAAAGTGGCACCCCACAGCTGGCAGATCGAGCCAACAGCTCACCGATGCGCTAACACAGTTCTTGGTTAGCGCCCTTCAGAAGCTGGGCCCCACATTCTCACACCGAACAGAGCAGGTTCAGCTGCTGCGCCTAGGTTGGCAGGTGCGTCATAACAGCTGGCAGGTGCGCCTTGTTCGCCAGGCATTTTTCGTTCCAGAACCACAAGCGAAGGCTACGAAGCTCCCTCCACCTGTCCCGTTCAGGCCGTGACCTGCGCCTGCCGTCACCACCACCACCGCCGCCAGCAGCAGCACCACCACCATCTCTACCAACCCCCGGCTTCCCTTCAGCCTCCCGCTCCTTTTACAACATCGCTGCTGCTGCCACGGGCCTCCTCCCACGGCTCTGCTCGTCTGATCTCTACACCTGCGCATTGCATCGCATCAATCTCCTTGACATTTCCCTCCTTCTTATTTGTTTCTTTTCGTTTCAATTTCTGGTTGTTGCTGGCTTAACAGCTGGGGAAATGCCTCTTTGACATCGGCACGTGGTCGCATCTCTTCTTCTTCACCATGGTGTCCTTTTGGCCTTGGAGGGTACGTCCACACCTCCCCCAAAGCATGCACTGGCCTGCATCGCGACCAACGGCTTTTGCGACAGACAGACTGACCTCGACTCCAGGGCGAAGACTCCTCCCCCGCCTCCTTCGAAAAGACCCTTTCCGCCCTCTCGGCGAAGATCACCGATACCCAGGGCCGACTTGACAGCGCGCGCAACACCTCTCGCCGTATCAGAGTCCTCTGGTCTCTATACCTCGCCTTCGCATACCTCGTCTACTCGATTGTCATCTTCCTCGTGGTGGGATGGAACGGCATGGGCATGTGGGAGTGGGTTGGCGTTTGTGGAGGTCCGGTCGTGTATGTCCCCCCGCGGACTCCGTTTGCGCATCGCGGAAAGCTGACTACGAGTGAACAGAATCTACCTCACCCGAACCACCGTCACGGCCTTCTTCAATTACCGAATCGATACCCTGTCCAACCGCCTCAAGGAACAGCAAGCCGATCGAGCCAAGACGATCCAGAAGCTCAAAGACGCCACAAAGTACGACACCACCCTCGAACTCCTCGAGAAATATGGCGGCGGCGAGAACAAGAAGCAGAAGCAGAAGCAAGGCGGAGACGGCGAGGAGAAGAAGCAGCGGCAGCAAGCTCCTAGGCAGAATGAAGGCGGTCGTACCAACATGCCTCCTCCGCCGACTGCCAACATCCAGCGTCCCAGCGCTGGCTCGCCTCCTCCGGGTATGCCTCAGGGTTTCCAGCAGCAACGCCTCTCCCCATCTCCGCAACCCAATGGACTCGAGCCCAGCGAAGAATTCGCCCCCAATGCCTACAGCGGCGGCCACGTTCCGCCCCCGCCGCCTCAGTCGCAACAGTTCGTCCAGGTTGATGGCGTCAATTCGTCCCACTGGTACGATCGCATCATGGATCTTCTCCTCGGAGAGGACGAGACGGCGTCCAAGAACAGGATCGTACTCATCTGCGCGCATTGCCGCTTGGTCAACGGCCAGGCGCCCCCCGGCACGAAGTCACTCTCCGAGCTTGGAACCTGGAGATGCATGGGCTGCGGTGCGAAGAACGGCGAAATGGACGAGGGCAAGCGGATTATGAGGGAGGTTCTCGGCTCGCGGGCCCCGGCAAGTGACGTATCGGTCGGCGAGGAGTTCAAATCATCTGATGACGAAGTGTCGAGCGTGGAGATTAAGGAGGAAGACGCTGATGACGATGTTCATGGAGCTGACGCAAAGACCACGGGTAGACAGGGAGCATCGGGGTCCAAGAAGCGCAAGGGCAAGGGTGGAAAGTAAGTGGATGCGGGATATTTTATGGCGAATGCGCCGTCAGCTAGCTACAGCAACATTTCATACATAATTGCAGAATCACGAAGACACATACTTCAACAGCCATTGCGTCAACTGGTATCCGGGCTGCTGCTGTGGTCGCATCTTGATTTCTATTTTTGGTCGCTGTGCAGACGCATCTGCTGGCAGCTGGAGAATTGCTGCACGAAATGTGGCTAGTGCCGAGGCTGAACGCTAACGCGGCCTCTTGTGAGAGGTCCCCACCGTCCGTGCTGACCCTGCCTCAAACTTTGGGGGAGCACCTGGAACAGCGCAGCTGGCTGAGGACACCTGTGAAATGAAATGTATGTAGGGACCTCTGCTGTCCCTTGAATACCCTTCGCGAGCCACGGCACGCCGACAACTTGGCCCAGAACATTATCACCAGACGATTACCTCCTGCTCGCCCTTGGCTATTGCGCTACGAGATCCCTCTACTTGCCGCCACCACCGATAATGCAGCTCCCTTCCATCGTCGACAGACCATAGCTCTCTCTTTCGAACGACCCTCCCGTCAGAATAAACGAATCCATGGTCACAGGGTAATCCCATCCATCCCTTTGATCGGCAAACATGTTCCAGGTGCGTCTCCAGCGGAAACTTTTTTTTTTTTTTTTTGATTTCGATCTACTTGTCCAAATCACGTCCCGGTTGTCCTTCTTTTACTGTGCCCTCGCGACTGCAGACAGCTAACATGATGGGACTGCAGAGGATCAAGGGCGCCATCGATCGGACAATCGCGGAGGAACAGGCCCGCCAGGAACAGGCACGCAAGGCACTCGGCCCGGACTCTGGGACGCCGCGCAGGTCGGACTCGACGTCGCGAGGCAACCAGTCTCCCGCGCGACGGCCCCGGCCCAAGAAGAACGTCAGCCAGGACAACACCAAGGACGGCGACAGCCCGTCCAACCCCGATCCGGCCGTCTTCGAGGCGGCATTCGTGCTGGACGACAGCGAAGAGCCCAGCAGGGCAGGAACACCCAAGCCTCCGACAATGGAGGACAAGACCGACGAGAAGAAGGAGAAGGTCGAGGAGGCAGGACAGAATGGAGACGAGAAGAAGGAGGGCGACGCTGGCGCGGCCACTGCGGCGCCCGCTGCTGCGCCGGAGCTGTCTCCAGAGGTGCGGACTAAGCTGCGCAAGCTCGAAAAGCTCGAGAAGACATATCCTGGTGGGTGCGATGTTTCATGCTGCAAGGTCAGCGCTGACGCTCCCCAGAACTCCTCCGGTCGTACCGGATCGCCCACGGCCGCGCAACTTCCATCGAACCGTTCGAGCGGGTGCTTAAGGAGCACACCAGTGTCGGCTCGATTAGAGAACCCGATGCGCTCGTCGAGTATCTCGACTCCTTGAAGCAGAAGGAGCAGATGATCATGGACGAGTACAAGCGCGTTTCAGTCGAGAAGGACGAGTTCAAGAAGAAGTTCGAGGCAGCCGAGAAGGAGGTCGAGACGCTGAAGAAGGAGGTCGAGGAGCTCAAGGCTGCTAAGCCTGAGCCCGCGGCGGACAAGGCCGAAACCAAGGAACAGGTCGACGCTGCGACGGACACCAAGGACGATGGCTCTGTGAAATCCCCCGACCCGAACGCCGCCAAGTCGCCCCTGCAGCAGGCGTTGGGCATCTTCTCGCCGAAGCAGAAGCCGCAGGAACCAGAGGCGGGCAAGGACAAGCCCGACGACGCTGGCGACTTTTTCTCATATGACGAGGAAGCTCCCAAGTACGAGGCCGACGTAGCTGCCAAGGAGGAGGAAATCGAGAAGCTCAAGACCGAAGTCACCTCTTTAAAGACTGAGCTCGCGTCTGCCAAGAAGTCCAGCGATGATCTTACCGAGAGCCTCGAGAAGATCACCAAGGAGGCCAGCGAGCTGCGCGATGAGGCTGCCGTCAAGAACTCCCTCCAGACCCAACTCGACGCCCGGAACACTGAGATCAAGACGCTAACCGAACGCCTGGAGACCTCGCAGAAGCAGCTTAAGGATGTCGAGAGCAAGCTCAAGGGAGAGCTCGAGACTGCCACCAAGGACGCCAAGGCCGCTCAATCGAAGTTGTCCGAGGCAAACTCGCGGGCTGACAAGGGCGAGGCGCGAGTCAAGGAGGTCCTGGCTTCCAAGGCTGAAGTGGAGAAGAAGATTGCAACTCTGAATACCCAGATTGAAACCGTCAAGAAAGAGAAGGCCGAAAATGAGAAGAAGATCGACGAGCTTACCAAGAAGCTGGAGAAGCAGAGTGAGCCTGTGCCTGCTACACCAACAACCCCTGCGCCAACCGAGACCCCTGCCGCTGGCGCGGGTGGTGCTTCGAAGAACAACAAGAAGAACAAAAAGAAGAAGAAGGGCGGCGCTGCTGCTGCTCCAGCACCTGCGGCAGGCACCGTCGAACAGCCTTCGCCTGCAGAAGACTCAAAGGAGTCTGACACAGAGGCTTTGGAGGCTGAGATCACCCGCTTGAAGGAGGAGGTCTCCACAAAGGATTCCCAGATTGAGCGGTTGACGAAGCAGCGCAAGACGGAGGAGGATCTTCGCGAGGAGATTGACACCCTGCGAGACGAGCTGACCGACATTGGCCAGGAACATGTGGTGGCTAAGGAGAAGATCAAGAACCTCGAGATCGAGAAGAAGGAGCTGCAGACCAGGATTGAGGAGCTAGAGAAGGAGCTGGGATCGTCCGCGAACGATGCCAAGGCCACCGAGAAGCTGCAGAGCGAGTTTGACAACCTCCAGCGCGAATACGACGACCTCAAGACCAAGTCCTCAACTCTGCAATCCGACCTGGGCGCCGCCCAGCAGCTGGCTCAAAGCCGCTTCAAGGACCTCACCGAGCTGCGTGAAGTCCTCCAGAAGGCTCAGCCTGAGATGAAGAGCCTGCGTCAAGACTCTGCGGCTCTCAAGACCGCCAAGGACGAGCTCTCGGCCAAGAACACTGAGCTCCGCAACCTTGAGAAGAAGGAGAAGGACCTCAAGGCTGACGTCGCCCGCACGCAGCGCCTTGCCGCAGACCGTGAGACGGAGATCAAGTCCCTCCGCGAGAAGCTCACCAACGAGACCAACAACCGCCTCCGCCTTGAGGACGCCCAGAGGGTATCGGGCCGCGACCTCCGCCGCTCCGAGGCCGAGAAGGTCGAGCTCAGCGCCAAGCAGGAGAAGGCGGCGCAGGAGCTGCAAAAGGTGCAGGAAGAAGCTAATAAGCTCCGCCCACGGGTCAAGGAGCTTGAAGACGAGGTGGAGAAGTTGCAGAAGGAGAAGAAGAGTCTGCAAGACGAGGCGGACCTCAAGACGCAGCAGTACACCAACGCGCAGGGCCTGCTCGGCAGCATGCGTGACCAGACGGCGGAGCTCACGATCCAGCTGAAGGAGGCCCGATCACAGTCCGAGTCGCTCGAGGAGGAACTCGCGGAGATCCAGAAGCACCTTACCGAACGGACCCGCGAGGCGGAGCGCATGCGCGGTTTGCTCGCCGACGTGGACGAGCGCGCCGACAGCAAGGTGCGCGAGATGCGCGCACGTATGGAGGCTGCGATCGAGGAGCGCGACCGTATCGAGGACGAGTCGAGCACGCTCGCCAGACGCAAGACGCGCGAGACGGAGGAGCTCAAGCAGAAGATCCGCGACCTGGAGCGCGACATCAAGACACTCTCCGGCGAGAAGGATGAGCTGGAGCGCAAGGAGCGCGAGTGGCGCAAGCGGCGCGAGGAGCTCGAGGCTGTGGAGGAGAAGGCCGAGGCCGAGGTCAACGAGATGCGCGCGGCGGTGTCGGATATCCAGTCCACGCTCGACGCGTCGGAGCAGCAGGTCCGCGACGCCGAGAAGCAGAAGTCGGATCTCAGGCGGCTGCTGGAGGAGTCGAAGCAGCGGTTCGACAAGGTGAACAAGGAGCTCAAGACGGTGCAGGCGAAGCTGGGCGCGAGCGTCACGTCGGGGCGAAGCTCGGTCGAGTCGAGTCGGTCTGGAGGCCTCAACGGAACCGGATCGCCTGCGCCTGGGGGTGCGTCGGCGTCGACGGCGGATAGCTTGTATCTGAAGACGATCCTGCTGCAGTTCTTGGAGCAGAAGGATAATAAGCTGAGGGAGCAGTTGGTTCCTGTTCTCGGGCGGATCTTGAAGTTTGACAAGTAAGTTTCATCGCTCTGATTTGAGTATGCGGATGAGGAGTGCTAACGATAAGTGCAGGACGGACGAGCAGAAGTGGAAGGCTGCGATTCAGCACATCACTGTGAGGTGATGAGTAGTGCGTGTGTGATAGTTGTATGAATAAATACCCCCCACGACGAGTTGGGTTTCTCTTGCGCCTTTCTCTGTTAGTCGTTGGTGATCTGCTTCCTCAGATGGAACTTTCACGGTGTGCTGCTTCATTTTGGGCAAGGAGGTGCGTTGGGTCAAGCATGAACAGTGACGAGGTTGAGGACCGTCGGACGTAGTCCTGCTCCACGCCTACGCCGAATATTGCGTCCACGCTCAAATCACTTTGATACCGCCTCACTATCGTCCTCTTCCGTTTCCATCTCGGACGGCACAGCGTCCCTCTCGTTGGGGAAGGGTTGTCCCTTAGCTTCACGTCCCCAACGCAGCATTAGAAGAGTGATTCTGTGTAAACACAAAGCTTAGCTGAAAATGTCTGGCTCATAGTCATCTTACTACCAGGCCCATCTCTTTACTAATATGCTCTATTGATGGGCTGGTGTTAGGTCTTAACTGTCCTAGTCTCACTGATCTTTCCCTTTCTTCGTCCTTGTCTTCGTCATCCGTCATCCTTTTATTATCTTCATCATTTCCATTATCCCTATTATCCTCTTTCCACTGGCCCGGAGCCGCAAAAAGTTCAGTTCAAGCGGCAGAAACTTCAGACAGTCCAGCTGTAGTAAGCAGCAAAAGTGGAACCACGGTCACAGAGACGCGATCGCGAAGTACATTACAGCACACCCCCCAGAGCGTACTAGAGTACGGATTACCTGCGCAGGCCGCTTACAGTCGTTTTTGCTGACATGGACCCAGAAGGGACTCTTATTTTTTTTTTTTTTGGAAAAACAGAGGACTCAGACGGGCGATTAACCCACGAATCATGTGCATATGATGTCCGACACGATCGCGCCCACACATACCGTTACGGCACAGAGGTAACAGTGGAACCAAGGCTGAGGTAGTGCAATCGTGGGTTATGTTGCAGCAGGTGGCATATCGGCGGGGGCTGATAGGATTTTGACCTCGTTCTGATGCGTTTTCTGATGCATCTTTGCGACATATTGTTTGGCCGCATTTCTCGCTGTACTTGGGATATATCATGGGCTACGGTGTCGCAAGTGTATGATACCTACTCATACTTCGCGCGTCCAACTGGTCCCAGCTTTGCGCTTCCTGCATAATTCGGATGCGGGATCTTGGACTATGGTGTTGGTCGGAACAACCGCAGAGGATATACTGCTGGCACCCCGCGAATTACTCTTGCAAGACCACGGGAAACCGGAGTCGATGATGAGCCCCAGGCTAACGACCGAGGTGGCGGCGTTCTGGGTCTTCATCGTCCTCGTTGTCCTTGGTAGCTCCTATTCTCAGACTTCTTTGACTTGAAGGGGCCCGAGTCAGATACTTGATGGTATAGCGTTCTCGGCGGTTTTGAGGGGCGCCATGTATAATGCTCTTGGCTCTCCGGGTGCTGGAACTCTTGACCGCGATGCTTTCAGTCATGGTATGTGGCATATTTCGAGTCTTTATACGCAGAATTCAGAGTTTAAAATGAAAACATTGGTGTAAACCCCAAACCAGTCAGTCGCCTCACCCAATTGCCTATCGGCAACGGTGGCTCACATACACGTAAGAAGAGAATGAGTCTGGCACAATGCTGCTGCTTACAAGCGCTTAAAAGAATCCCTGCTCCCTTCTTCACTTTCTGTCTAACTTGAGGTTGGCCCGTGGCTGTGGATGCTGCGGTGGACTTGGAGTAATTGGGCACGTAGGGTGAAGTCTTCGACTTGTTGAGTGGCTTAGTCTCGTCCGTCTTGCCCTCGTCCTTCTCGCCATCATTGAAATCAACGCCTCCTTTTCCATGAGAACATGTCTCCCTCCACGTTATGTACCGGCTTGCGTTAATAAGACGCTGGAGCCCGGCATCGATGTGTTACGTGTACTCTAATCAATTGAGATTCATTGATGATGTCCTCGTTGCCCCACCGCATTACCTATGTCGTTTTTTGCTGTCCTTTCTGGCCCCGAATCGGCGGACATAAAGAAAGGCACGTAGGACCAACCGTCCTTCTGTCCCTTTGCCCGCAGGGTTGGGGGAGGGGGGGAGTTGATAATGCTTTTCGTGTTTGATCTATCTTTTGTGTCGCGCATAGCATCTGCAAAGAAACAACAACCCAATTTTAGGTCGGAAAATTTCAAATCTGACATGATAAGAACGCCCTCTTAAGGTCCTGTGCCCCCTCATGTACTCAGTAATCATCCTCTCCATTTTCTGTCGGTCTCGCATCGCTGCTTCTTGGTCAATACAGATGCATGCCTGCAAAGGCTCTGCTGAGGGTAGCGGACAACCCCTCCTCCTCGTCAGGGTCGGGTAGCTCTTTGAAGTAAGCTTCCGAAACCAACGCGTTGAACTCGCTCTTGATGTCTGCTTCCAACTCAGGCCTATTGAATCGCCGCTCTGCCTCGGTCGTCGTCAGCCCAGGCTGCGCCCTGATTATCTGCTGTTCCGCGGCAAGTTTCTTCCTCACGAGCTCTCTGGCAGCGAGCAGACCTGCCCACCTAACGCTAATCAAGTAAAGCATCTCTCTCGCATGATTTGGGACTTGGACTGGGTTGGCTCCGCGGACGTGGCTGAATGCTTTCTCGACCAAGGCAGCTTCGCTCCGGGGAACAATGATTCTGAGCTCAGCGTCCGTGATTTGGATGCGAGGATCTCCTGCTAGGACAGATCCTCGATCGAATCCTCATTCGCGAACGGCATTGCTTCTGCCGCGCTCTTTCTCCTCCCTGTCTCTAGAGTAGCACACAGAGAGAGATACCAGGGCGCGAAACCTTCTTCCATCGGTCCAAATTCCTTCACAAGCCACGCGTAAAATTGTGACTCGTCGTGCCACCACTCATAGGGCCACCAGCCACAAAAGTCGACGAGTTCGCGAAGAGTGAAGTGGTCGGCTGGATGGACGGGGTACGGAAGCTGTTCATTGTCGCTCCAGCGCTGAACCTTTGCCATACGGGTCATACACCACACTTGGCAGAACTTGTAATTCAGCTTGACCACTCTTGGGGCTCGTAGCTTCTTTCCGTGAGACAGATAGGTAATCATGAAATCACCAAGCTCTTATTCTCCGTGGTTGACCCCGAAGCTGTAGCCCTCCACGAACCCGCTGAGGATGTCGGCAAGGACTTTCAGGCGACTATTCTCACCCATGTCGAGGAAGCCATGTGTCTCGTTCTCGTCAGCATCGTACAAGGGCTGCGGCTCGGTCATCGGATAGACGCGCATAGAGTCCTCGTCTTCGCGTGTGCAGAGGTCTTCCATGGAAACTCCATCGATGTACTCCATAGCCACAGCACCGGCGTATCGCCATTCATCCTCGGAGCTTAGAGCGATTGCCCAGGTACCATAATACTCAGGTGTGAGATTGTGCCCACCAGTGAGTCGGAGCTTCCCGGGGAGCTCATTCCCATTCTCATCCCTCCCAGCTCTGTGCATATAGCGCAAAGCAGATGCCTCTCGGCTCAGATGTTGGTCGGCTAGCTGGTAATGGGTGTAAGATCCGGGGAAAGTAACTTTGTGCAGGTAGTATTCGTGGTCGAAGATCTTAATGACAATCTTCATTCCCGCGGCGAGAGGGGCGTGGTACGGCGTAGGCTTGGACGGGGCTTGTATAACCCTGCACAGAACAACTTGAGGACCTTTCTCAAACCCCCCTGAAAGTGTCTCGAGGACGGAAAGATGCATTCGTTCGTTGGCGGGGGCCGTTCTTGCAGGATCAAAGCCGCTAGGATATGTCCGGACCGAATAAGGGATGGGAGTTTCGATACGTGGTTGGCTTTTCCAGGGCCATGGGAAGTGGCTGAGCCCATACGGAGGTGTGATCTTTATGTGAAGGGATAGCGCCAACTCCTTGCCCACCGCGTACGACGGTACCTCAAACTGGGTGTCGTGAAGAGAAGACATGATGGTTTGCAGCAAGGCGCGGAGAGGAAGGCTGGGGTTGACGGGACGAAGAGTGGCAGAAGATGTGCGCAGGGAAAGATTCTGATTTTTGCGCGAAGGGATTAACATCTTTGAGAAGAGAACAATGCCTGTGGCTAGTAGGACGAACCGCAGCGTGGAGTGAAATATGGTAACCAAGAGGGAGAAAGCAACGACAAGGTTGCTACGGGGGTAGGGAGAGAGGCAGCTTTAACCAGCCCTTGCTCTTGAGAGTTTTCTTGTCTTCTTCGGCGCGTGTTTATGAGAGAATTTGGTAGAAGGATGGAGATTGTATTGAGAAAAGCGCCGTGCACATGCTTCTGGGGAAAGCCCAAGGTGGACAAGACAAAGAGGTTTCGGGTTCAGGAAGTACTTCAGTCATCAAAAAGACGGGCGGCTTCAACGTAGACCTGCGCAACGATATGACCCGGCTTAACATTCAGCTACCTACCTAGCAAAGAATAGAATTGCAGCACTTTCCTTTTTGAAGTCCGTCATGAGCTATATTTTGTAGAAAATAAGGCGATATTTAATTCGATCAATTTTATCAGAGCTCCTATCTCCCTTCTTCAACTTCGGTGACAAAGCATCATTCGGACAGGTCTGAGAAGCGAATTGCAATCTTTTGGTTGTTAGCAGATGATATCACTGATATGCTGACAAGTAAACATCCGATTAGAAGGGTTGAAAACGAGTTTCTGAATCCGTCGTCTCCGTAAACAAAACCGCTCTCGGACAAGGCAGGAACCTCGTCGGACTGGTTGCCATTCCCTTATTCAGCCCTCTCGCGGACCCGGTCCATGCAGTCTCGGTGTTCGTTTTCGCCACTGGCCGCTTCTTGGCTCTCAGACGCCGCGTTCTCCTCCTGCAACCACCGCCTTGCTTTGAACACACTCTTCTGGTAGTCCACGATGTCATCTGCTGATTTGTTCGCTCTGTTTGCTCTGGGACCAGATAAGCCTGGAACAGGCGGCGCGGACGGAGGAGAACATCGCGATAGAGTACGTCAAGAAGCAGAGCTTCTAACTGCAGTTGATGTTGTTAATCATAAAAATAGCATCTCAATGCTTCCTTTTTGGGTGCGGGCCCGACTTTCTCCTGCATACGCCGGGAATAGAGTCTAATCTCCAAGTCGGAGAGATATCGTTTTGGTCCTCATATTTGGTTTCAACCCGTACTCGCAATACATTCGACCTTGATTCTGGTCTGGACCGAGGTAGCCGTTATCTGCGGCAGCTATCGTTGCGGATCTTTGAGTCTATGTTGATATGTATGAGATTTTCTAGCTGGACTTCGAATATTGGAAAACTAGCTTATGCATCTCGAATGCGATTTGGAGCCCGATTTCGACTACCAGAGCCCGGGGTAGGTTATTGCCGTTTCCGTTCAGGTAGAGAAGTTACGTCAACAGCTTGTCAACGGCTCCGATGCTTCGTGCTTCCAACTCAGACCTTCGGAGCCAAGCCTCCGAAGTGGAGGCCGTCATCAAGAGCTGCCATCTGATGAACTTTATCTCGGCCTCGAGGACTGGCCACATATTCTCGTGGCAATCCATGCCAATCACGGATCCTCGAACGAGAATGAGGTAGCTCCTGGGAATGGGGTAAAGTGTTTCAATACCTCCCTCCTTAGGGTAACGTCGACCTGCGAAATCATTCGGAGAAGACAAAACGGCGTTCCCCGTCTCCTCGAGAAGTCCGCTTTGACGTCGGGCCCGGGGTAGAGGATTTAATCCGACGACGATCCGGTCTCCTCCGCCGCAAGGCGAGCGCCACGCGCCCTATGTATTTGCTTCTGATTTATGTGAAGCATCTCGCAAACTTCAAATCGATGTGTCTAATTTTCGTGTGAAATCTTGAGAGCCGGCCTTCTTGGCCGTCTAGAATAAAATTTTAAGGTCGAAGTATCTGACCAGAGTGTCGACACCGTCGTGCGCCAGCTCTTCTGCCAGCTCGCTGTCCCAGCCTCGAGGTCCCACCTTCTAGAACAGCCCCTGGATTGAGTCTTCGTTCGCGAACGGCAACGACTTAGCCGCATCCTTTCTCTCCTTCACTTCCAAGTCGGCGTACAAAGAAAAACGCTGGAATCGGTGGCCGTCGTACTCAATCTTTGGCCCAAACGCTTCCAGGAGCCACGCCTCAAATTTAGCTTCGTCGTGCCACCATTCATAAGGGAACCAGCCCGCAAAATCGCAGATATCTCGGAGAGTGAAGTGGTCGGCAGGGTGGACAGGACGAGAGAGTCACTGGTTGTCGCTCTTGCGCTGTCTCAGGGGACCTTTCCCTTTGTATGTGGTCTGCCACACTCGGCAATGGCTATGGTTGACTCCAACAACGTGGGGCCGCCACGTTTTCTTTCCTTTCCGAAGATTGGTGACAATAAAGTCTTTAAGGTGGGAATCCTCATACTTAATTCCGCATTGGAAGCCCCTCACGAAACACTCAAGAATATAAGCCAAAATCTTCAAACGGGATTCATCACTCATATCAAGGATGCCGTGCTCTGAAGACTCGTCGATATGGTAAAGAGGCTGGTGGTCGGGATTGGGTTAGAGGCGGCCGGATTCATCCTCGCGTTCGCAGAGCTTCTTCTATAGAAACGCCGTTAATAAATTCCATGGCAACAGCGCCGATATATCTGCTTGCGCCATCCAGCTCGATTGTCCAGGCGCTGTGATATTCAGGGGCGAGCAGCTTGCCGCCGGTGAGTTGTCGGTATAAGGGCTCTTCCTTGCTCGTCTCGTCTCTTCCGATGCGGTGCATGTATAACAAGACCAATGCCTCACGGCTGAAATCTTGGTCAGCGACGACTTCCGGCGGATAGGGGGTTGTTTGTTGAGGGTACATTAGTGATCAAACACCTTGATCAAAATTCGATCGCCGAGTTTCAGAGGGATGTAGCGCGACGATTCTACGGAAGGAGCTTCCAGAACCTCGCAAAGAAGAACTTGGGTGCCCTTATCAAAGCCGCCAGAGAGGGTTTTGAGTACCGATTGGCGAAGCTGTTTGTCAGGTTCGGCTTCTGGGTCAAACAAACCGCTAGGACGGGTGTCGAAGTTTCGGGGAAGGGGCTCTTTTCGCCGGCCTGATTTAGTAAAGAAAGGCCACGGAAAGTGGTTGATACCGTAGGGACGTGTGATCTGATTCATAGGGAAGAGTGTAAGCTCGGCGCCCGCAACGTATGAGCCGACTCCTCTCTCAACGCCGTGAAGGGAGCCCATGGTGGCTTGATTCCGACGATCGACAAGTGGGCGTTATGTTGACGCGGTCGTATCGCGGTAGAGAGAAACGGCTTTGCGGTGCTGTTGACTTTTCTGGAGAGCGACGTCTTTGCTAGGGCCCGGGGTTGTTGATCGATCTAAGAAGGGTGTGGAGGAATTTGGTGGTGTCTTGAGTGCGACAAAGTTCGAGCCTGCGTCATGTAATAGAGGGTAGGCGCTTGAATATTAATAAGTAGGTGAAGGAGTCGGAAACGGGAAAAGCATACTGCATCCTGATGTTTACGTTCTTCATTCTCCGGAGAAAGAGTGCACCGTGCCGAAGAGGTATGGGCGAAGTCAAGTCCGAAAGGTACTACCTTGGGTAAGGTAGGTAGGTGGGTAAGGTAAACTTCAGTCTGTCATCCAAGTGAGCAGGGCCCAGGGACCATACGGGCTATAGGGATAATGGAGGGCGCACGAATAGAACGATGATATCAAGGTCGATAAGAATAATCCGGCTCAGATAATCAAGACGAGATCCCGTTTGTGTGTTCAGTGTTAACATCCATCCCTGATTTTCGCTATTCGGGCGGATACTTGCTCAGTTAGAAGTACTCATCGTCACAGCAGTACTCAACTTCGATATAAACAACCCAAGTGCAGGTAAAGGCCAAAATTGACCAAAGCAATATGTTTCCATCAAGATCAGAGAAAAAGAAAATGGATTGGTCATAAATCATTCTAAGCTGATTGCTCATGTACATCTAGGTAGGTATAGAGAAACCAGAAGCCTTCCCCAAAATATCGTACACGTCGCGCCTCTCGCCGCTCCTCTAAGCAGAGCACAGCCAGGCCTCGTTGTCAACCAAATCCACCGACTTGGTCTTCTGCGTCGGGCAGATGTCACGGTCCAGACCGCAGTTGGTCGTGCCGCACCAGTTGTTCTCGTTGCAGAGCCAGACCTGGTACTTCCACACGTGGCGGTCGTAGTCCTTCTTGCAGCGGTTGACCTTGATCTTGTACTTCTGGTCGGGGCCGAACTTGTCCAGGGGGGCGTAGGCCCAGTTTTCGGTGTTCTTCGGTTGGCCTGGTTCGCTGTTAGTCCTCTGCCATATCACTGTTCAAAGCTTGGGGCCAAAACTTACTGCCGAAGATGCCGCCGTTGGAGTCGCACTTTTGCAGGACACCGATCTTGGTGAGACCCGCGGCCTTGGCGCGCTGCTGGACGTTGGCGTCGATGTGGAAGGTGTAGTACGAGAAGTCGTATTCGCCGCTGACCGGGGCGGCGTTGCAGCTATCCTGGCGGGCGACGAGGCCGGAGGCTTCACCCTCGGCCATGGCGATGGGGCTCGCGCTGCCAAAGGCGGCAAGGGAGGCCAGGGTGATGGCGGAGAACAACTGAGAGGCATGCATTGTTGCAGTGTTGTCGTTCAAAGTCAAAAGAATGTGTGGAGTAGTTGGTTGTAATGAGTGTAGTTGGTTGTTGACTAAAGAATGTGTTGGTTTGGAGTGGTGAACTACACGGTATCGATGGCGCGATGGCAAGCAGCCCTTTATACTACAAAATCCCAACCATCACGATGTGTCGATATTCTGCACGGGAGCGCCGAGACCACGCATTCGCCGATAGAAGGCGCTGACTTGGCGCCAAGACCGATCAAATCGCGGCGGCATGGACGGCAGCGCTGATATGAAAGCGTCGATCATTAATGTCAAAACTTTTTTGTCCGCCCTTTCCCCCCGGGGAACGCCGTCTGGGCGCGAAAACGAGAACAAGCGTCACGCGTGGGAAGATTAAGGAGGTACGGGACCGTACAGTAACCACCGCATTGAAGATCGACCGCAGGGCTGGGGGTGCGCCGGCAATCTATTACACTTTTGCAGTTCATCCCAAACCCAGCAAGGCCTCTCGGGCCGTGCGAAGGGATCTCGACTTGATCGGCCAATGAGGCTCTCGGATCTCGCGAGTTATCCCTGCGAGCGGGACCGCGTCAGCCACACTTGGAGAGCCACTGTTCTTTTTTGGTTCGCTGTAATTGAGTTGTCATGCCAAGAAACGTGACTCAAGCAGGGAGCTTCATCTGAAGTGTTTTTTTTCCTTTTCTCTTAATCGACCCGGCGACTTTTTTAGACTTGAATGATCGGAAACAAGGGCTTTGTTCAGACGGTGCCACCACGGTACAGGTTGGGGCCCCCTCTTATTGTGGAAGAGCCTGGTTGATCACGATCATTAACTCGCCCAATTTGTATGAGGCAGATCCGCCTCACTTTCAATGGGAGCGGGCACTGCTTCCTGTCCTGCCTCAACGCAATGGACCGCCCACGAGATTGCTCCTTTTGCTATTTTGTTTGAATGCGTCTTGACTCTGTTGTTTTCTTGGCCAGCTTGGCAGCTGAACGCGACGGATCAGGCGGTATAGCTCTCCTATGGTTGTTGTAAGCCGATTAATGCACTGAAGGCTATGTTCAACTAGGTAAAGCTTGTGCGGCATGCGGGATGCCGTCGTTTCTTGGGTACTGCGGGATTGAATTTAACGGCAACATTGGACTTGGCGTCCTGTCAACCGGCCCGAGTAGAGTTGTTGTCCATGCCCCCAAACGGGGGTGCTGGCATGTGGGAGGGGAGCCCCTGTTGAGCAGAAGTCTAATTCGTGGTTGAGTTGATGAAGTCCGTCTTGATGTTACTGCGTTTTGGAGGCCCTGAGTATGGATCGGGCTGTTGATGAAACCTAATTCGCTTGTCGCACAGCCTTAGGGCAGCGTGCTCATATTTCCTTTTCTTGGCTTCGAAAACTACCGTGAGCTTCCATGGAGTCGAATGCGTCGAGTCTTAGGAGACGATGACCAACAAGATAAGCTGCTTCGGGATACTGGAGACTGATTTGTGGCATTTTGCAGTTGAGCAATGTAAGGAATATGCAGGAGCGATGATTCGTCCGGTTCCTGTCAAATAACAGTCAAAAAGGTATGGCCACAGGCAAAGTTAGAAGCAAAGAAGGACGAGTGCGATGAAGCAAAACCACGCGGCCCTTTCCAAATTAAAATGTCAATGAAAATTGATAACGAGTTCGCCCAGCCTTTGCCCGTCCTGTGCCGTTCATAACTCAGGGTATTCGGGGTGGTTGTTGCATATGCGCTCCTAATCAGAGAGGTGATTTGAAGCCAGAGATGGAGACGGCCTTAGCTGTCAAAATTCAGAATGCTCCAATAAAGAAAAGGAAAGACGTGAAGAGTGGCCAGGCTGGGTATCCGCTCTTTCACGTTGATCCACATCAATGCCGTCGATGACCGCAATGCTGACCATTCCCAACAGCCAGGCTCGTAAAAGCAGCGACCAGCCTAAACAAACGGCCTCCACTGCTCCTCACACCAGTCCCAAAACCTCGCAGCATACCCCAACCCGCCCTCAGCCTCAGATTTCATAGCGTTGAGAAGATCCTTCCTCGGACAATCCTCATCCGCCCGAATCCGGCCAAAGGGAATAACATAACACCCCGACTTCTCCAACGACACCTCCGGCGACAACCCGGCATACAGCTCCGTGCACCCGCCCAGCTTGGTCTCATACATCAGCGGCCCGATCAGCATCATGACCCACCCCGGCGTCCCCGCGTACGACCCCGCCCTGATGTTCCCCGGATTCTGCGCCACGCTGACGATGCCGTCGGCCCTGTACCTCACCGCCATCTCGCGGCCGAGCATCCAGTTCCCAAGCTTCGAGACGGCGTAGTTCTGCACGAGGTCTGGGGTGCCGCTTTCCAGGGTGTCGAAGTCGATGCCGTTGGTGGGCGTGCCGCCTTCGCCGAGGAAGCTGGATGTCCAGACGACGCGCACCGAGCCCTTGGGGGCCGTTGTGGCGGCTGCGCGGAGGTGGGGGATGAGGAGGTGCGTGAAGAGCTGGGCGGCGATGCAGTGCATTCCGACCATGGCCTGGAAGCCTTGTACTGTTGTCGCGCCGGGTTTCACGCCGTAGCCGCCGGTGCCGGCGTTGTTCCAGAGGACGTCGAGTTTCGTTTCCTGCTGCGCGAAGGATGCCGCGGCGGACTTCACGCTTTCGAGGTCGTTAAGGTCGAAGAGGAGTATCTTGATGCGTCCGGGGCTTTTGGGGGCTGGTGAGGCGGTGGTGATTGTCTCGATGGCCTTTTCGGCTCGTTCCTGTTGTGGGCGGTTAGTGTCAAGAACGATGGAGCGGGAGTTCATCATGCGACGAGCAGATGACGATGAGCCCTCTGATGTGGGTGTCGAAACCAACCTTGGATCTTGACGCCATGTAGATGGTGGCGCCCGTGGTGTAGAGCATCTTCACAAGTTCGAAGCCGACACCCGCGTTGCCCCCGGTGACGATGAAGACGCGGCCATCTTGCGGCGGAACATCGTCCTCGGTGAACGTGGGCGCTGGCGGAAACCACTGTGATCACAAGTTGCGCAAAGAAGCGAGCACCATGTTGCCGGGGGCTCGTTTATGTTGACGGTATGGATTGGAAAGTGTAGACAGTGAGAGACGACTCATTTGTTCAGAAAACTATGGGAAAGAGGGAGGGGACGGCGGAAGATAAAGACCCATTCCCGTGTGTGTATCGCGGCAGCACCTTTTTTTCGATGGCAATCTCCACCAGATGCGGACAACATCGATTCCCATCATTCAGATCAGATTGCTGGTTGAGAGAGCGACGCGCCGGCCAACCCCACCAATCTAGACAAAAGTGCCAGGTTGGATCCAACAAGCGTGCTTACCTTGCATGACTTTCCGCAGCTATCCCCTGTCAGCTTGCTATCTAGCCATCTGCTAGACAAACAAAGTTCCATCTGTTAGATGACTCAAGTCCGCGCGGAGTTTGGGCGGATTTCTCTGGAAAAACAGATGCAAGTTGTGAAAATCATGTTTCTTTCGATCGTAAAGGCCGCTTTTGATTCCGCCTTCTACATGCCAAGCTCATCAAGCTGGGCCGATCCCAAACCACGCCGCACTCCAAACAGATTGTTCTCATTACAAGCCAGCTGCCAGGGTATATCCTCCATCCACAGCAAGCGTTTGTCCGTTCAGGTACTGATTGCACGCAAAGTACAGCACCGTAGCCGCCATATCCTCATCCTTGCCCGGGCGTTGCGCCGGCACCTTCTCCGCGTACTTCTCCTTGGGGATCTCGCTCTTCTGCTGATCGTCGGATGGCTTCTTGGTGGTCATCTCCGAGGGAAAGACGCCCGGCGCGATGCTGTTGATGCGGATCTTGAGGCCGTTGGAGGCCACCTCCTCGGCGAGCATGCGGTTGACGTGGATGGTGGCGGCCTTTGAGGCGTTGTAAGAGAAGTGGTGCTGCGACTTCTTGATCATGCCGCTGATGCTGCTGATGTTGATGATGGTGGAGGACCAGCCCTGCTGTACCTCAGTGGCCTTCTGCAGCAGGGGCAGGAACGAGGCGGCCACGTAGTAAACGGCCGCGACGTTCGTCTTGTAGACCTCAGTCCAGTCCTCAAAGTCGGCCTTGTCGCTCTCGAAAAGGGACTTCTTCATGTCATGGGCGTCATCGCTCTCGACCTCGAGTGGGGAGCTGGAAACACCGGCGTTGTTGACGAGTATATCGAGAACCTTTTCGCGGGACGTGATTTCCTGGACAAGCATCTCAATGTCGTCCTTCTTGGTGACGTCGGCCTGGATGGGAACGATCTGGCCGGCGATGTTCTTGCCGTAGGTCTCGACGGTGTTGGTGAGCTTCTCGCGGTTGCGGGAGGTGATGTAAACTTTTGCGCCGTTGGCAGCGAGGGCCTGCGTTGCCATGAGACCGATGCCGGTGCCACCACCGGTGACGAGGGCAACTTTGCCTGTGAGGTCGAAGAGGTGGCTGCGGGTGAAGAGGTCGTTGCCCTCTGGGCCGGCGGTCTTTTGAGACGACATTCTGGTTTGGTTGTGCTGCGGTGGAATTGGACGAAGTATTGAGCGGCGAGATGTTTTTCGCGAGGAGTTCAGGATTGCATAGGCGGTGATTGATCTGGAAAAGGATAGCGAAGAGGATGGGGTCAGGTTGTTGATGTTGCTGTTATATCTCGCGGCGAGGCGGAGGCGGCACGAAAGAGATGATCTCATCGCTGTCTAAGGGCGCCAATTGAGGCAGGCGAGCGTGCGGCAGGTCGCATGTTGGACGCATTGGCGAAGGCAGGAGCTCATGGCACTTCTTGTAGCTTCACCCCGCCATCGGCGTTCGCCCTGGGCCATCGAAGGCGTGCGCGGGCTACGTATCCGTGAGGTGAGAGCTGAGGTCGGATGAGGTCAGTCGATGTTCCATGACGACACGGCTTCGCAATGGATCCCTGTGCCATGGGCGTCCCGTCGTTAGTGCCTGTCGCGGAGAGAAACATCCGCTGAACGTTCGGACGCGGGGGCTAGACCAGCGCTGGTGGGGGCGCTGTAGCTTCTCCCATTGGCTACCCGACCTGGATGGTGACTGGAGCTGCTGCACGTAACCGCAACGGCCTGCCACCACTGACAGGAGGTTAGGTACCCCGCGGGTTTGCCCTGGAGCTGTCGCCAGAACTCTAAGTCAGCCGCCAGGTACGTATCTTTGATCACAACACCATTGTGAGCATCACCATTTATTGTATGAAATTTTGGAACTCATTAAAGGCTCAGTAAGATTAGCTGCCTAATAGGATATCGATCGGAAAGGCGACAATGACGATGGCGATGACATTGGAGACATAGAAGACACCACGGCAGATGTAGTTGCCACCGCATTCAAGGCAGCCAGTAATTGAACCTGTGCCTACGGTATTTGAGCTCCTCAAGACGTTCATCGCACCACTTCTCTAGCTTCTTCACCTCTTCGTCGTCGCTATCATAACCCTCTCGTTCTAGCATCCGCATGATATCAACACAAACATCCATGGCGTCCTCGCCCCAACAAAGCGGGCAGAGAAAGTAGCTTCCACCATCGTCAGGCCAACAAGCCCCAAACCTGTGGGTATCCTGGATCTCCCAGCCTTGCCTGCTTGCTGTGTACAACCAGCGTAGTCCACCGCAAGTCGAGCAGTTTCCCCCTTCCATGAATACAATGATGTGTCTGACCTCGACGTCGCACCACATTCCACCAAGCTGGTCCTCTTCTTCAGGAACGGAGCTAAGGTCGATCAAAATTTCGTTGTCTGGGGTGACTTCAGGTATTCTCCATGGTCGGGGCTCTTCATCAGCTTCCTTCATCTTCACGTAACCGTCTTTCTGGTAAGGATTGTAGAGATGATGTTCGTAGGCCCACGTGTACTTGAGTTCTCCACAAGTATCCCAATCGGTTATCTCGACGCAAACGAGGAGAGATCGGCCGTCGGTCTCGCGAACCGAGACTGGCTGCAGAAGAGCACAGTAGTCAGGTGCATATTCAACAATCTCGATGATATCGAGCCACAGCTCCAGGGGCAACTGCGTGCCTTTGCGGGATGTGATGCAGGCGGGTGACCTTTTCACGAGCGACTTGACGTAGCTCGCGGGCCACTGGTTACGCTCGAGCAGCAAGACTGGGAGCCGATCCGAGATGTCCGCGACCCTGGACTGGGTCACTGGCTTCAGGGTGACTGGATTCATCGTTAAAGAGAATGTGTGGTATATTTCGCGAGTGCGGGAGTAAATGATGAGTGATTGCTTTGTGGAGGTGACAGAAGAGTCAAAATTACATTTTCGAGGGTTATGGAAAATTATTTGTAACTAGGACTATCCAGGTTTGAAAAGATTGTTCTAGGTCGGGCGAACTCCAAGGGTGCCGGTTCAGCATGAAGAAATGGCCACCCTGCACCTTCCACCTCTACTCCATTGATGTCCCATCTTCTCCCAGTCTCTCATTTTCTCGCCTCAATCCAGCAACCAAGTAGATCGTGGGGTTAAGCTCCGCTGTTCTCGATAAAGAGTTCGTCGCCAGCACTCGTGTGCCATGTGTCGCCCGTTTCCCCGGAATCGCTCATCTGGTGGGAATGAAATAGGAGCATGACATCCCAGTTTATGATGGCGACATTCTGGCTTTCCGTGCTTGATTCATGCTTCGTGGCCTCGACAGAGATTTCCTTGGCCGCTTGGTGGTAGAGGTACACGTCCTATTGTTCTCTATTGGGGTGTCTCAGGTCGGGGCTCTTCATGTAGGTCTTGATGCCGTCGACGGGAATCCGACCGCGGTCCCAGTATGCAATGGCGAGAAACGCACTGTACTTGAACTTATCCGGTGTAGGATTTTGGAACCTGTGGAAGGGCTTGTCGCGCTTCGTGGACGAGTAGAGGTCTTGTGAGGTCAGCGGCCTTGTGCGCTCCGGGCCCCGTTAGAAGAAGCACGGGTAGATGATGTCCCAGAGGCAGATGCTCCGTTCGTCAATGCGACTAGTATGCTTGGAGCTTCCGCAGAAGGCAAGCTTGTCATGAGTGTCGGAGTTGGCCGCAACACGGGTCGGGTCGTAGTCTGCAATATCAAGATGGATATCCAGATTTGGAGCCTAGTTTGAGAATATGCTTTCCAGTGGTAGGTAATTGCTCATAGCATTCAATCTCACGAGAAGCAGTAGCCTTTGCATGTGACCTCCCTTCGCACAAACTGCTTTCCCCGTCATGATCTGCTGCAACAAAACCATTGGAGTGTGTCCAGAACGTTCTCAGGGGCCCTGGATATTGCATCAGAAGAAGAGGACGACAGCGTGCAAGCGAATACAGGCAATAAAATAAAACGACGAGAACGCAAACAAATAGGGACACGTATAAGGATGAAAACAAATGCTAACGTTCGCCTTTCAGCAATCTGGAAGCTAACCCCCGGTTCGGGCCGCCCGACAATGGGTTTGTCATAAGGGAAAGCCAAAAACAGTCACGTTACAGCTAAACAAAGGCAGATCATTGGAAACAAGTAGCTATAACGTAATGTCTTGAAACACAAAGCTCTCCTCATAGTCTCATTGATTACCTCCATCCATGCCATTTCCACCACAATGTCTGCAACATCCACAACCCTCCCCGTAGGCTCTCTAAGGTATGTTATGAGGGCAACCCCGAGCACTTCCTCCGGATGTTCAGCTTTCTTTTTCGTTCAGTAGAACAGTAATCTGGGCTATGATGGCAATCTTAGCGCCAAGAACCGCCACCCAGCTTGTGAAGCGAACAGCCCGGACTTTGAGCAGCACATACACATGAGCGGATAGGTCGCTGGCAGTCGCATGTGCCCACCCAGAGAGGTACTTGCACAACTGCCGCGGCGTTTCATGAGGGGGAAAGTACCGAATTCGGTGCCTCGCAATATTTTCCACAACTTCAATTGACTAACCCACAAAGGCTTCAAGGCTTCGCTCAAGTAGCGAGGAGATTCCTCATGTTGATTTACATCCGAGCGCTGTGAATGCCGCTGTTGGGAATTCCCGTTTCGTTCCTTCCGCTCCGCTTCGCCCCACGTCGGGAGCCACGCGCCGGAAGGTACCTACCTTTTGAATCAGACCCCTAATTCTCCTGCGCTAGAGCGACTATCTTTTCTGTGTGCTCGCTATCGTTGCTACTTTCGTCGCTATCGTCATTACTAATATCGTCATCTGGTCGCTGTTTATCGTCGTCGTCGTCGTTGTCGTCTGTACATAGGAAATGTAATTACCTAGGCAGAAAGGAACATCAGGCCTTCTCTTTTAAATGCCCAATAATGCGTGACTACAAGAACAAAGCTTAGAAATATATATCTACCATTTATGTTAGGAATTAGCAATCTAACGCCAAAGGTTTCATAGTTTTGACCTTTTGGTTTTGCTTTTTCTTTCCGCCTCACTCATATTACTTTCTAAACTTTCAGTAGCACTTGTCGCAGTTTCAAACTCCATTCGGAGATATACCTTCCCGCATGATATATAGAGACTCCTCTTTCCATCTGCATCAACTCAGCTGTCAGTTACCTCACTTCGAAAGTTTTCATTGGGGTTTATTCTAGCCTTCATATACTGACATTTCTGTAAGCTATCCTTGCAGCAAACGCACGCCATGGACCCTATGCCCGACGACGCCTTCATTCCCGGAGACCGCGATTTTCTCTACTCTCCACGGTGTAGCCTGGTTCTCACTCCTCATGAAGCGCCGAAACCGTGGGGACACCATTACCCAGATCCTTTCGATCTTAAACCTGCCGACATGGGACCGACCGATGAGGAGAAGAATTTCTCCCAAACTCAACTGGTTTTCAGTGAAAATAACAGACCCCTTCGCTTCGACCAAGAGAAGCAGAAAGTCAAAGACGAACAGCTACACGTCGTCATTGTCAAGATGATACCAGGTAACCGCGGTAGAGGCGATTTTCCTGGTCCTCATAACCTCTTATGTAGAGTCACTCGGGCCCCCGCGAAACAGAAGCACCTTAGCGTGGGTGATTCAGTCTTCATCAAGGTATATGACCCCTTGTTCTGGTGGGCAACAGATCTCCTTGATATCTATTTCAAGGTTACAGCTACGGCAGACATGGCCTTTTGCGACGAAGTCGGCGCATACTCCTTCTTGCAAGAGAAGGGTCTCACCGGGTTCCCGCATCTAGCTCCAGAGTTCTTTGGAAGCTGGACAGCAGCGGTGACGAGTAGCAATCCCAAGTACGAAGGGCAAACTCGGCATGTGGGAGTACTTGCGTTGGAATATATCGACGGCATCCAGCTGGATAAGCTGTTCACCCCTGGCACTAGGCCTCGCTCTCAGACTGTCACCATGTATTGGGAAACCGATACTCCTGTTTCCTTCGATACTAATGAAGAGACCTGCATGGGGGTGATGAAGAAGCTTATATGGGAAAACATGGAGCAAGAGTTTGCGGGCATCACCCATGGAGACATCCATCCGAGGAGCGTCCTCGTCTCCATGCGCAACGGAAACGATATCTTGGATTCATCTCGGGTTTCCCTCATAGGGTGGAGGAGATCGGTCATTGACGAGATCTCCAAACACCCGCAAAATGCCTTCGCCTACTACAGCAGACCGATACATCCGTTTAACCGATTCAACATCATCAGACTGCGCGACTTCCTCGGATGGATCCCCCGAGACTGGAAAGGCCGTGAAGACAACCCGAGAGACACTTGGCAGCTCCACAAGTGGTTTTTCGAAACGTTTGGCACCATAGTCAACGAGAACAACCCGAACTTTCAGGCTTGGCCGGAATGGGCTCTGTTGGATCACGCTTTCATGGGTCTGACGGTCAGTGAGGATGCCGATGGCGATAAGGAAGCCATCCCATCCATCTGGCAGACTTGATCCAGCAGCCTTTGGCCTCTTGGTGGCTAAGTTGGATCTTAGACCCATGACCATTAGTAGTTTGATTTGATAATAAGTGAGATTGTCAAGTATCTAATGAAAGTAATGAAAGTGCCCCCATTTCTTACTTCCATAATCTTAGTAAACTTCCGTTAAAGCGAGTGAAGGAGCTCTCAAATTTTATGTTTACAGCTCTCAGTTGCACTTTTGACATGACAGTATGACTAAGTTTCTCCAAAGTTTTCACAGGGCCCTTACGTTGCCTGCGCTGGAAGCGACTTCCTTTTCTGACAAGTCGCGCAGCCACCGCTGTTTTGGTCGTCGCTGCCATTTCTCTGCTATCGTTATCGTCCCTGCCGTCGTCTCTGTCGTCGTCGTCAGCGTCCCGAGGCAGACCACAGTGATAATGATGGGGAATGAAATTAAGAAAATGTCATTTAGCCTCTTCTTCGTCTCCCTACCTAGGCTTTGAGTCCTGTGAGTCACTCCATCGCCCGCCCACACCCGGAATGGCCAACCTTGACTGTCCAGTAAAGAACAAAGTAGGCTTTCCTGTTCATTATTCCCATTTTACCTCTTTGGAACCTCTTATATGCAGCAATGCCCATCTCCTGTTCTTATCTTTCACTCCTCAGTAAATCTCCAACTAACTTCATCTTCCAAGCAGCTCTGTCAACCAAACGGATTATCAAGCGAAAGCAACTTTACACCACCCCAAATCATGGCTTTCGACAATGATTCGGATGTCTACGAGGATCATGCAGAGCTGTATCACTCTGGCAAGCGCCTCATCCTTACGCCGCATAAGTCACCTGCACCCTTCGGTTCGTCTTTTTACCCGGATCCGCCAAATTTGACGTCGAAACAAATGACTCCGACTGACGAGGAGAAAAGCTTTTCACGTTCGCAACTGGTCTTCTCTGAGTCCAACGGTCCCCTCGACTTCGACGAGACAAAGCAAAATGATAAAAGCAGCCAGGTACATTTGGAGATCCTCGACATGGTTGATGGTGGATATGGTGCTCAATACACCCCCGAGCCCCAGAAAGTCTTGTGCAAGGTGGTCCAGACGGCCTCAGCCACTTCTGGTGATTATGGGAAAAAGGCTCTGGCGCTGGGACAGCTCGTCCTCCTGAAGCTTTATGATCCTCTTTTCAGGCATCTGAAAGTTCCTCTTCTCGAGAGTTACTTCAAAGTCACTGTTCGAGCATATAAGGCTCAGAGTGTTGAAGTAGGCGCGTATTCTCATCTTTTCAGAGCTGGCTTGACCGGTTTTCCACACCTGGCGCCTCAATTCCACGGATGCTGGACCATCGCTGTCCGTAGCACCGATCCTGACTACGCTGGACAAGTTCGGCATGTGGTGGCGCTGGCAATGGAGTATGTCGAGGGTCGGTGTCTGAGTGAATTGTTCAAGCCAAGCGGGCCGACCCGAGACCGCGTCCGATCCAACCTGTCCAACCTCGACGAGCCACCGACCTACATATCGACCGATGAAGACACGCGCCTCAGTGTCATGGCAAAGCTCATGGACGGGCTCATGTCTAAGGAATTTTCCCACGTGAATCAAGGCGATCTTCACCCAGACAATCTAATTATTTCATTGAAAGACGGTCAAACCACACTGGAGCAGCCACGAATCGTCCAGGTATCATACCGACGCGCTGCGTTGACCACGCTAGCAAAGGTTCCATTCAAGATCTATCGCTACTTCGCAACAAAGCCTCACCCATTCATACGATTCAGCATGCACAGGCTGTTGCCATTTGTTGGATGGCTTCCTCCTTCATGGCAAGGCCCGAAGAACGACCCCAACAAGCCCATCTTTCTGGATCGATGGCTAGCTTTTACGTTCGGCCCGTTCACCAATAATCCGACGTACACATTTCGCGGAAACCCTCCTGCGGGCGTCATCGTGGATGATAGTGGCATGGTCAGCCCATTTTCGGAAAACCTGGAGAAAAAGCGCCTCGAAGAGATCAACCCTGAGGAGGAGGCCAAGCCCGAGAAGGAGACCACTCCTGCTGAGGAAATGCTCTAGAGGAGTGCTCCCCTTCCCGTGGATCCATCCAAGGCAAAAGAGAAGTCAACTCTCACTAGGATTGCGCATGTCACATGGCATCACCTTTCCTCTCATCAGACTGTTAATCCGAGTTTGGTTCTCTATCGCGATTCCTTCCCGCGTCATGAAATTCCCCGTGCCTTACCGATTTATACGCAATCTTGATTACCTTATTCAGAGTAAAAGTCCCCGAGGATTGTTCGTCCAAAGTCCAGATGATGTTTGTTTTCTTACACACAAAAGACGGGATATGTCGGAGGTCGGTATCCATTAGCGCCGACCACCGATCTTCAACGTGACATGCGCCACACCAGCCACCGGGCGCCGACTATCGCGCCTCCGTCTCCAAATCCCCCAACCCAGCCCCAATCTTCAGCAACCAACATGCATTAACTTGCCAACGAACAAGGCCCGGAACGCTTCTTCATCCCCAAAAGTAACATTTCTGCCGCCGGAACCATGCAGAGGCCTTCAGCCGCACCTTCGCTCACGCCCAAGTTGGCCCCGGCGCCCTTCCTTCAGCGCTCGCTGGCAGCCCGACAACTCACTGAGGCGTTCCTCGCGTGAGCGTGGCAGCCCTACCATTCTCTGGTCGTCGGCCCATCCCTGTCCGCGCCGTCTTACACTCCCGCACGCTGAAGCTACTCCGACCGCCGGGAGCAGCGTGGCAGCCCAGCGCTACCCGTCCATCTTCGTCAATCCCTGCCCGCCCGCGAAGTAAGCACGGAGCTTGTGATGGCGAGGCCCCGATGGGCTTGTTCAGCTGATGTCGGGCATGGAAACTCTGAAGCGTATCGAGTCTCTTCGTTACGACAGCATGGAGCGCTGGTCCGAGGAGACTGGATTTAAAGTCCAGCGCTGCCTCTCATTCCCCAACGCATTTGGGGGAGTGGCCCATCACCAATTCACTAGCACAGTGACAAGGCAAAACACCAATCAACAGAATCAGCCATCACGATAGACATGTCGACAACAGACGTACTCATCGTCGGCGCAGGTCCAACGGGCCTGACCCTCGCCCTCGAGCTCTCCGTCCAAAAAATCCCCTTCCGCATCATCGACAAACTCGGAGCTCCCTCGGACAAATCCCGTGCCCTGGCCGTGCAATGCCGCACGCAAGAGCTCCTCAACCGCCATCCCACCGTCGCCAAGGAAATGCTGGCGAACGGCGTCCAGGGCCCCGGCGTCAACATTCACTGCAATCAAAAGCACCTCATCACCGGCACGTTTGACGACCTTGGCTTCGACGACACCCAGTTCCCGCTGCCGATATGGATCCCGCAAGGCGACACCGAGGCGGCGCTGACGCGGCAGCTCGAAGACTACGGCGGCAAGGTGGAGCGGGGCATCACGGCGGAAGACATCGAGCAGGACGCCGACTCCACCACGGTCACGCTCGTGAAGGGCAGCGAGAAGGAGGTCCTCAAGGCCAAGTACATCGTCGGCTGCGACGGCGCGCACAGCGCCGTACGCAAGAGCACCGACCTTACCTTTGAAGGTGCCCAATACCCCCAGACATTCATCCTCGCCGACATCAAGCTTGGAGGCCCGTATGATACCGAGAGGGTGTCGATGTACCTTGGCGGGCGCATCATGGTCATCTTCCCTCTGAAGGACGGCGTCGTCCGCATTGTCGGCGAGAGGTCTTCATACAGCAAATACTCTGGTGATCCGACTGTGCAGGAGATCAAGGAGTTCATTGAGGAGTTAGCCGGGGGCACGTGGGAGGTCACCGATCCGATCTGGCTGACGCATTTCCGCTGGAACTGCCGAGGCGTGAACAATTACCGCGACGGACGCATCTTCGTGGCCGGCGACGCGGCGCATATTCACTCGCCCGCCGGAGGGCAGGGCATGAACACCGGTATCCAGGACGCCATCAACCTTGGCTGGAAGATGAGCGCCGTCCTGCGTGGAGAGAAGGACGACTCGTTCCTGGACACGTACCAGGAGGAGAGACACCCGATCGGCAGCCGCCTGTTGCATAGCACCGATAGGATGTTTAACGCTGTCGCATCGCAGAACTTCATCTACACATACATCCGCAACAAGTTGATGCCCTGGATTGTGCCGTACATCTGGGGCGACAAGGCGCGCCGACTCCGTGCATTCACCTTCATCTCCCAGATGGGCATTAAGTACCGCAACAGCTCCATCGTCCACACCGCGACCGGTTTCGAAGGCCCCGTCAAGGGCGGCTGGAGAGCCCCGGATGGCGAGCTCCTAGATGAGAGGGGCGAGAAGGGCAAGTGGCTACTCGAGTTGTCCAGCAACAAGGAGCACACCATCATGCTCTTCTCTGGCATGCTTGGGGACGAGGAGGAGGTGAAGCAGGCGGAGGAGAAGATCCTCGCCGATAAGCGATACAAGGAGCGCGGGGTTGTCAAGGTCTTTGGCGGCCAGACGATCGGCGCGGGAGGATTTAGAGACAGGGACGGCGTGCTTCACAGGCGCTATGGCTTCGAAAAGGGGGCGGGCCTGGTGGTCGTCAGACCGGACGGGTACGTGAGCTTCGCCGGACCTGCGGAGTCGGTGGAGGAGTTTCTGTCAATCTGAGAGGCGCCGGTTACGGCCCATTTGAAGACTTTGTTTCGAGGACAAGGAGTTTGGCGCGGTCTGCGGATTCGGATAATTACTCTCCTCTGCTCACAATTTTAGAGGCTTCTACTTTTGAATGAAACGTGTTCATGTTCACAGTCAGCCGCCGGACTCCTCGACGTCCATCGTGTTGTTGTTGAATCCCTCATCCGAATCAGATTGACGAGCTGCGGGCTGACGAGCTCAACAAAGGTCCGAGGCCCCGGAGACTCTCCGAGCCAACGACCGAGGAAGCAGCCATGTCCCCTACACGACAGAGCCGCACTCCAGCAAACCAATGACAACATCTGTGGTCCTCCTCCCTTTTCCAAAACGTCGTCCAAAACCGAACGACATCAGACTGACAGCAGCGTGGAGTCCCCGCATCAACTTCGAGATGCCCATTCGGACCGACCAGGTGGTTTTTTTTTTGTCCCTTCCCCGTTTACCCACCGACAGACGCAGCTGTCTCCCCCCACGGGAACAATGCAAAGATGTGGGCGACCTACGTATCTGACAGCCTGACTAAGTGGCCCCCAACGCCACGCCAGAATGTGACAAAGGACAAAGAGCCAGTCGCCATCGCGGGGCCTGGATTAAGCTTCGACGACAACGATGGCCCCGGCACCCGTTTCAGAGCCGCGGCGGGGCCAGCACGACGTCATCGCGCGCTAGTTCCGCCATTCACGACCAAGGAAGCCGGCACCAGAGTGGATTCCCACGACGGAATTGACGACGTTTGTCACTGTGTTTTCTCGCTGCTGCTGACTCTTTCTCTCGTCGCCTTGCCTTGGTTTCCCGCCCGGGTCGCGGCGATCATCTATGCGGGGAGCAGACCGAACACTACAACGCTCCAAGTGACAACACGGCCCTGGCACTTCAGCTAACTCCAGCCATGCAACATGCCAGCGTGCTAGCCCGCCCACCCCTGCTCTCAACTAACCCCCTACGGTTCGCACCCTTGCACCCGTTCAATCACCGTCATCAGAGAGGTCAAATGACAGGACGTCGATCGATACACTGAAGCTTATTAGGAAGAGTTTGCTCTCTCTAGAGCACCAAACGAAAAAACCGGTATTCCAGAAAGGTGTAAAATGGAGAGAAAAGAATTAAAAGAAAGAAAAAAGAGAAGGGCCCGGTGTTCAAAACCGAATCGCTGTCATCACGGCCCTCCACTCCCCTGAACCCGGCAACCTGCACCCCAGATCCAGCATGGCCACACCTGATTCGGCCCGTCCTAATGAGCGCCAAAACCAGCGGGCAGGTCTGGAGCGAGGCGAGGTACCAGACGCACGTACGCCGGCTACGTACCCCCATCACCGCCGCCGCACCATGACGATGACATCGTCTGTTATCCACACTTGTACCCCCATCATGGGCGAGAATGTGCGACAGATTGAGCGGCGTGTCCGGGGCTTACGCCGGCCGTTGCAAGTGCGGCTGCGGATACGGAATGGCTCCGAGCGGGTAGGTAGATTGATGCGCGAAGATCTCTTGGCTATATAGATCTGTGTAACGCCGCCCACCCTTCTCGTGATGGAGGCATTGGTCTGTTCAGGGCCTGCGATACTCGGCACCTTGTGATCACCATCAACTCACATCTCCATCTTCCGAAAATCGAGTCTACTTACATCCTCCCGCTCCGACTTCTCGACACTCATACTCACCATCGAACCCATCAACCACAATGGGTTATTTCGGCCTCAAGGGCGGCTGGCTCACCTTCTGGGTGACGGTCGCCTGCGCAACAGACATGACACTCTTCGGGTACGCATTGAAACCCCCATCCCTCCTCCTCCCCGCCACTCACCGTCCCAAACACCGTCCAATCACACCCAAGAGCAAAGGCTAACATCCCACCCCCCAAAAGCTACGACCAAGGCGTCTTCGGCGGCGTGATCGTGACCGACGACTTCCTGCAGACGATGGGCATTGTCGGCAACGACAAGCTCCAGAGCACGGTGACGGCCATCTACGACATTGGCTGCTTCCTCGGCGCCATCTCCACCATCTGGATCGGCGAGCGGCTCGGGCGCAAGAACACCGTGCTCGTCGGCACCACCATCATGTCCATCGGCGCCATCCTCCAGATCGCGGCCTTCAACTACGCCACCATGATGACCGGCCGCGTGATCGCGGGCATCGGCAACGGCATCAACACCTCGACGGCGCCCGTGTGGCAGGGCGAGACGAGCAAGGCCAGCTGGCGCGGAAAGTTGATTGTCATTGAGATGATTATGAACATCTTTGGGTTCTCTTTGAGTAAGTTGGATGTTCTTTTCACTTTTCAGGAGTGGTTGATACTGACTGGACAGGTAACTGGGTCACCTTTGGCTTCTCGTACCTCACCGGCTCCGTAACATGGAGGTTCCCCCTGGCCTTCCAGTTCATCTTCATCTTCATCCTCTTCGGCACTGTCCCATGGCTTCCTGAATCTCCTCGGTAAGTTCACACTCACGCATTGATCATGACTTCAGACTAACAATCCCCAGCTGGCTCCTCGCAAAGGGCCGCGTTGCTGAGGCAGAGCAAATCCTCGCAGACCTGGAAGACCGCCCTGTCGACGACGCCTACATCCAGACACAGTCCAAGGACATCCAGTGGGCTGTCGAGTACGAGCGCGAGAACACCGTCCCCTGGTCCGATCTTCTCCGCGGTAAGACTGGCGAGACTGCCGGCACCGGAACGCTCCGTCGCATCATCCTCGGCATGGGCACCCAAGCCATGCAACAGGTAAGAACGACTCTTCGCAATGCGAGTATCAAAGCTGACCATCTTCAAGCTCGGCGGTATCAACGTCACGAGCTACTACCTCCCAACCGTCCTCATTCAGTCCGTCGGCCTCGACAACAAGACTGCCCGGCTCCTCGCTGCGTGTAACTCCGTCAGCTACTTCCTCTTCAGCTTGATCGGCATCCCGAACGTCGAGAGATGGGGTCGTAGGAAGATGATGATGTGTACGTCCCACTTCCTGCTGCAACAAGACAGCCACTGACCAAAACAGACGCCGCCGCCGGCCAATTCGTCTGCTACCTCGTCATCACAATCTGCATCCGCCACACCGAACTCGGAAGCCTCTCCGCCGAGACGCAAAGCCAATGGGCCAAGGCCTCCATCGCCTTCTTCTTCCTCTACTACGTCTTCTTCGGCATCGGCTGGCAAGGTCCGTCCCCTACCCCATCCCCGATCCCCCGTCACCATACTAACAACCTCCGAAGGTGTCCCCTGGCTCTACCCCACCGAGATCAACTCCCTCTCGATGCGCACAAAGGGCGCCGCCCTCGGCACCGCGACCAACTGGATCGTCAACTTCATGGTCGTCGAGATCACGCCGCCGGGTATCTCCACCCTCGGCTGGAAGTTCTACATCATCTGGACAGTCTTCAACTTCTCCTTCGTCCCCATCGTCTACCTCTTCTACCCGGAGACCGCCGACCGCACCCTCGAGGACGTCGATCGCTTCTTCGCCGAGAACCACGAAGTCCTCGTTTTTCGCAACCCGGACGCCACCTCGTCCAAGCGCCCGCTCAAGTACGTCGCGCAGGAGGAGGACCAGATCGCCAAGAGGAACAGCGGCGTCGTCCCCGGCGAGGTCGAGGACATGCTGCGCAGGCGGGGAGCCGCGGGCGTGGAGAAGAAGGGCGAGGCGGACGAGGAGATGGCGTTTGGGGAGCACCAGGAGAGGAGGTGAGGTGTGGGTGTGTCGATGATTATGAGCCATGTTTTAGCATTATGATACCTCAAGAATCTGCATTTGATTGTTTACTTCACATTTGGTCTTTGGTATGAGTGATCCATGGTTTGAAGCTGTGAGTGAGAAGAAAGGCAAGCCAGCGATACTTCTATGATTGGAACGCTTCCACATGCTTGGCTTCCTTACTGGCGTTATGCTTACTTCGCATCAATATACACAACATGTCAAATGAATGAAACACTCAAGTTCATTCTGGATAAGAACCAGGCGGCTTCGACACCATGCCTCCCGAAGCCGCAAAGGCTACCCAGGTAAGACATGGCAGGCAGGCTTATCAAGCTCTCGATCGAACATATTTTCAATCAATGAAAAGGTCAATCAATACGCCCACTACAGCCCCATCTCCCAATACAAAAAAGAAGAAGTATAACATCTGGTCATCCACACCAGCCGACTGCCACAGCTGAGAAGCTAAAAAGCTGCGCCGAGGGGGAATCGAACCCCCGGCTCCCCGACGCTGCTTGATGGCAACGGAGAATTTTACCACTAAACCATCGGCGCTAATAGAACATCCAACGAGATGCTTGTCCCTCCGTGACGTTAGGCGGGATATCTGCGATGGGAATGAGGGAATTTTCGTCGTGTTATTTTGGCGTGTTGCGGAAATTTGGTGGGTGGGAAACCGGCTGCACGAAAAAAAAAAAAAAAAAACCTGCAGGTGGGGGGGCGTGTGGCTGGCTGGCTGGCTGGCGGCGTTTGTGGGGGCTGAGGAATGTGGGGGAGCGTTGCACCGACCCCTGCGCCATGGACTTGGCGGGCTGGCTTTATTCTAACATCCTTCATTGCTTTGCTGGGAATTGACTGTTCTTCGCTGTTGGTTGTGAAGGTAGGACGATGATCTGTCCCTTTGTTTCTGGACATGAAGATGGGCTCACAATGGGCTTTGATCACTTACAAAGACACGCTGACTTCACGTCCAATCGCCAGGGCCTCGATGGGTGAGAGAACTTTAGCATTCGTAGCAATCCGAGTCCAAAGTCTACGATAGAAGCGTCCAACCATCTCAAACGTATCTTTGGCAAATACCAAAAACACTTCCCCTCTAGATCCAACCTAGACCCAAGCCAAATCCCATCTACCAAGATAAGAAAACTGAACCCAAGTCGCATGTTCAAAGGCTTCCATCATCATCATGCCCCTCAACCAACCGTGTCAGCAAGCACCTGCAGGACGGCGCGCAGAGCGTCGCGGTCGCGTTGGGCCTGGGCCTCCATGTCATTCATGCGGGCCTGCTGCTGGACGGCCACCTCGGTGAGGTGCATCACCTGGCCGCTGATGGTGTTGAGCTGCGTCGTCATGGCGGCCTGGCTGCGGACGAGCTGCGCGACGGTCTGCTGCTGCTCGGCGAGGTCGCGCTGGAGCTGCGCGGTGGGGGCGGGGGAGCCGTTGGCGGAAGCGGAGGAGCCGTCGTCGCTGTCCGAGTCGGCACCGCCGGCGGCCTTGGACTTCTGGCGCTTGAGCCAGCGGGAGTCGTGGAACCGCTTGACGTACTCATCGACATCGGTGCCGCACATTACCTTGTTGGCCGCGGCACTGTTCCAGGTCAGTGACTTTTTCTCGTGAAAGTTGAAAGGAGGGAAGGAGGCCGGTGAGGACGAACCGGTTGGCCATGAGCTGCTCGCACGACTTGCGGAGGATGTCGACGCGGGCGTCGCGGGTGACGGCGGCCTTGAAGTCGTCGGACTTGTAGACGCGCAGGCAGTTGTCGCGGAGGGAGCGGTACTCGGCGAACTTCTCCCGGCGGGCGGCGGCCTGCTCCGGGGTCTGCGAGGCCTGGTAGGCCCGGGTGCGGACGGTGTTGGGGTTGGTGGAGTAGGAGCCTCCCTTCTTGCGGGCGTCGCCGGGCATCGTGGTGGTTGTAGAGGGCGGATGCGCTTTGGATTATTCGTGTGGTGTTTGGTCGCTCCGTTTGTGAAGGGCTCGTGGGTGTTTGTGAGGAATACCCAGTGGTGATTATTATGGAAGGGGAAGGTGGGTGGGGTGTGAGGGTGATTGTTTACTTTTTTGAATACTGCGGTTGAGGTCTGTAGAGCTGGAGGGCAGGCGCACTTGATCACTCAGTTGAGGGAGGAGCGGCTGTGATTCAGCACTTGCCGGTCGTGCCTGCTTTGAGGTGAGGTGAAGCACAGCTAGCCGCAGGCACCCCTTTGTGACCGCACCAGATGGGACCTAACTAGAGCTGCTTTGATAGTGATTTCTAGCGTAGAACGGAAATTCTCCAACTGTTATGGCTACGATGATTGTTGTTTCATGAGTGCTATCTACCTCATCTCGCAGCACTGGTCCCATTTGGAAGGACATGTGGGATTTGATCCCACTACGGGCGAAATGGGATGCCGTAAGATCATGGGCATTTTGCAGTGGATATAGCTGAATATCACCTATTTCTATTCGCTTGAATCCTCGCTTCATTCAAGTTATGCTTTCTCGCCGATGCGGTTCACCTTGTGGAAAATCGAGACGGCTAGACTTGCTTCACTGCACTCCATTCCTGGTCCCTCTTAGCCCCCTCGCCAATTTTGGCAATGAGGCACGATTCAAGAGATGTGATCGGAATGCCGTGAGCTATCTCCAAAGAAGTCGAGCCTTCGCAGGAGCCACTCGTCGACTATGGGCTCCCCCCTTTTCATGGCCGTTCCCGTTGACCCACGCTAAAGAATACCTGTGGGCAAAGTCCGTCAGTTACCAGGTCGCGAACTCTACAAGCAATGGAAATGAAGCTCGTAGCACTATTCCTGACGTCTTTGTAGCCCGGCAGGCTTCATGACTTTGAGTATCAGTATACCACCCACAATGAGCTTACAGCTGACCATCACGATCTGAGACTGGCTCACCCAAGACAGGCTCCATCGCAGAACCTATCACTAAATCCGAGGTACAGTCTCTGGCTACAGAGCAGTATAATCTTTGCGGGGAATGGGATCATGAAAGATCTGGCGCAACAGCAGAGGTGTGCGTTCACGCCGAGTCTCAAAGACGACTTGGTTTCGACCGCCCTGCGGCTTTTGGCAGAGGTGGCGTATCGCGCCACCTCGTACTTGACGGGTATCACAATGTCACAGCGCCTTGGTAGGGTTTCGTGCGCGATTCCCGCGAGCTCTCAATGCTGTTCTTCTCAGCGAAGCGATTCGTACGCATGGCCTTGCAGCCTTCGGTCTCGAACCGATTTGCAGGCAACAATTGGACGAAGCAGATGTTTCAATGGTAGCTTCATCTACGTCGACCGCAGGCATTTCGCAAGTTGCATGGATCTTTCAAAGCATTTGCCATGGGATCGCACTGACTAAGGCATGGAGAACACCTACAAGGAATACACTGCGCAGCAATCACTGCTGCCATGAAACAACTATCAGTGTCTCTTTTGCGTTATCTAAGAAAGGGCCATCGGGAAAGGCCAGGTTGGGCGGCTTACTCGGCCTGAGTTCGGCGCCAGCACCTACGTAAGGCGGGGTTCGTCATTCCCTCCCTCGTTTCCATCAACTAGAACCTAGAGGCATTTGATTTTGAATAAAATCGATGAATAAGAAGTTCAGTGGCGAGAGCGGTGCGGCGTGGAGCCAGTCTGCTATCTAGCTGGCTAACATCTGCATTGCTTATCCGTCTGGTGGCGTTAACAACGTTACGACAGCAACATAAGTCTAAATGAGTTTCGAATTCAGGCTTAAGGCAAAACAATGTGACAAAACAGTACTACACTAAGTGTTTGTGAGGATTGTGGCTTTGAGTACTTTCGTAGGTGAAAAGACCATTTTGCAATGTTTTGAATTGAGCAATGTCAAAAACGCACTTGAAAAACCACCCACAACCACACGATCACTTGATTAATGCGAAAACTTCCAAATTATATCCCAAAGCAGTTAGAACTATAATCCTATGATTATTTATGGCATATCTACAGGCTGTGGTCGATAATTCATGTCGACAGCCCCGGGCGAGGTTGATCTGCCTGGCTCCACACCGCGTCCAGAATCAACCACGACGACTCAGACACACATCGCGCACCACACATGAGCGATTGCAACAAGATTGTAGTACTCTTTATAATTCGTCGATTAATACGTTAAAAATACCCTAATCTTCTCATCACTCCCCCAAAACCCATTTCAAACCCTTCACCATCCCCTCCTCCGCCCTCCTCGCCCCCTCCAGCCCAGGCGCCTTCACCCAAAACGTATGCGGCCACCCCTCCACCACCTCGACCTCAACCTCGACCCCCGCCTCCCTCATCAACATCACATAACAAACCCCATCCCCATACAGCGTATCGTTACTACAAACCTGCACCCAAACCCTTGGCATCCCCATCCCGCGCACCTCCTCCACCCCAACCTCCAACGGCAACCTCTCCAGCCCGTCCCGCGGCGCAGCCCTCTTAAACACCGGCAACAACGTCGTCTCGAACGCGGGTGTGGCCGTGGTATATGCACCCCTCAACCACTCCGGCACAAACCCCACCGACGTGCCCCCGTCCGCAGTGACAGGGCACCGCAGCACCACGCCTTGCAGACTCCCCCGCGGAACAACCTGCGAGACCGCAGCGGCAAGCTGTCCGCCGCTGCTGCTCCCAACCACAACGACCCTCGCCTCGGGAACCAGGGCCCTGACGTACATGAACGCATCCACCGCGTCGCGCACGCAGGTCGCGGCAGGGACGCCGGGCATGAGACGGTATCCGACAGAATACACCGTGGCGCGCACGCCGTCAACAATCCAGCGGCATGAGAGCTCCTCGCTGTCCGCTTCGCCGACGCAGAGCCCGCCGCCGTGGAAGTAGACCACCGCCACGTCCGAGGTCGCATTCTGCGGGTCCGAGAAGCGGAGGATGGGGATCGGGAAGGCGTCGAGTGTGGAGGGGGCGGTGAGTTGGGCTTTGGAGATGCGGGCGAGGTGGTGAAGGGGTCCCGAGGGCGCGAGCATGTCTGCGGTGGTGCGGCGGCGTTCTTCAGCATAGACGGGCTGGCGGTCTAGAGGAGAGGCGTAGGTTTGCTTGGGCGCTCTGAGGTTGGCTGCTTCTTCGTGCTGGAGCCATTCCGGGTCGAGGGGAGGCGGCTGTTTGAGAATCAGATGAGAGAGGGAGTCCATGTTGGAGATGAGGTAGCAATTAGTTTCAATAATGCTGGATAAGGTCAATCACAGAGGAAGGTTGAGCAGGGACACGATGAGGGACCATGCACTTTATGAGCTGGATGAGGCCGGCGGAGTGGGGTCGGTGTCCGGGTTGTTGATGGCGCGGTGTCCCGCTTAGCCGGGAGTAGTGCCGGAAGGGGACGGGACGTCCAGCCTTGTCCGGTGCATTGTGGCGAGGTTTCGCACCTCATGAAAAGGACCTGGCCATCTCCGGAGCCGTTTCCGAGATTGCCGCCGTGATCTGGGATCGAATAATCCAACTCAGCGCGGCAGCGAAGTTCAGCGTCAGTTACCGCCGAGCAAGCTTGAAAACTCCGAAGGCAAAAATCAACCGTGTCAACCGAGCCGTTTGCTGGAAAAATATGCACTGCATGGCAAAAAAGACATCAGGCAGCGCGGAGTACAACATGGTACACAAGGTCGATATTAGTGTCCTCTGGGTTGATTCCGTCCCCTTGGACCGATCGCCTATCTACAATGCTAGAGTACACAAAGGGAATCGGTGGGCGAATGCGTCTATAGCACAGAGAGATCGCCGAACTTCTCCTGCAGAGTGTGTTAGCTCCGTCATTCGCGACAACACGGATTGACCGTACCTTGTATCCCGGCACGGACCAGCGGCCCTTGGAAACGAGCTGGGAGGTCTTCTCGTCGATCGAGGGCTCGGCGGCGGAAACTTCGTCCTGTAATCCTCATCAGCATCCCTCTCTCGTCCCGCATCTCCCGCGGGTGCACATACGACAGTGAGGTCCTCGAAGGGACGGGCGGTCTCGATGTTGGCGAGGGTCTTCTCGAGGTCCTTGAGCTCGAGGTCGACCTTGTCCTTGGTGGCCTCGGCGTTCTTCACGGCCTCAACCTCGAAAGCCTCGATGGCCTTGACCTGACGGGCGACGTCGTAGCTGGCGGGCTTGAAGGCGGTGAAGCGCTTCTCGATCTCGTCGATGACGGCCTGATTCTTGAGGACGGAGCGGTAGTGGGCGAAGTCGACGGTCGTGGGGAGCTCGGAGAGGGTCTGGACCTTGCGGCGGGCGTCCTCGTTGCGCTTCTTGAAGGCCTGGAGGGAGGCGACGGTCTGGCCGCGGAGGCCGAGGGAGGTCGTGACCTTGGCCCAGTCGAGCTTCAGAGCTGCGCTTCGCTGGAGGGAGAAATTAGCTCAGGGTTTCCCTTGGGCGGCTCGGAGATGCGGGTGCGGTGCGCGGGGTTTCAATTGGAGGGCGAGGGCAGGAATTGCATCAATCGGCGACTTGAGATCGGTCGGGTTCGATGGGGGATACGTACTGCGGCCATTTTGGAGGATGTGTTGAGGGTTCGGGGGAGTGGAGAGGGAGTTGCGTCGTCGTGAGAATGCTTGATTGACTTTGCCGAACGGAGAGGCAGAGAAAGAGCCGGGATGAACTGGGTCACACTTTAAGTCACGTGATGCGCACACGGCTGCGAAAGCTGGTTGGGCGGGAGCGAACGGGTCGTGGTGGGGCAAAGCTTCCGCTGCGAATTCGGTTTGCAGGATGCGATCGAGGGGTAAGGCAAGGAAGGCAGAGCTGGAGGTCGCAGTCATAAAATTCTCCATTATTCGCAGCGACCTCATTTGAACAGGGATGTGCATCACGGACAGCTTCACGTATCACGTCACAGGAATTGACATAATTTAGGCAACGGACAGTTCGTCAATTATCATGACCTCTCATTGCGCACGAGACTTTTCGGAGTCAACTCCCTGGGAATTGTACATGCCAACCCATATCCGTCCTTTTTGTGTGTTTGTCGCGTGGAGAATTCGAGAAAGAGATGTTGTTTTCACCCGCAGTGGATGTCGCTAGATGCTCAATGCCATAATCGAGTTGACAATGTCGTTGTCGTTCTCCTTCAGGGCCTTGATGGCCTTCTTCCGGCTGACGTTGGCCTGGGTCATGACGAGCTCGATGTCCTTGTCCTCAATGCCCTCGGCGTCAACCTCCTCGCCGTCATCCTCCTCCTCCTCCTCCTTCTTGGCATCAGTCTCGGCGGCCTTGCTGGGCTCAGCGTGGCTATGGCCGGCGTGGTCGTGCTCACCACCGGCAGCGGCGAGCTGCTGGGCGGCAGCCTGCTGGGCGGTGGCGTTGAGGTCCTCGATCTTGGCCTCACCGAAGACGATGTAGGTGTTGCTGTTGGGGGACTTGTAGACCTCGGGGTTGTTGATGACGAAGAGGATCTGTGTCGGACGTGGGTCAGCCTTGTCTACCCCTCCAACGATTGCACCACCCCTCATTCCCTCTCTCGACAAGGTCTCAACTCACGTTCTTCGGGCGGCGCAGGGTGACGCGGGTGATGCCCTGCACTCTCGTCAGGTGCAGCTTCTCGAGGGCCTTGCGGGCCTTCTTCTCGTTGCGGGAGTGGATGACGGCGGTGGAGCCGGAGGGAAGGCCCTCAGCATCCTCGCCCTCAACCTCGGAGTCGGAGCTCTCGTCCTCGTGCTCCTCGACGGAGACCTTCTTGGTCTCGTCATCGGGAAGCTCTTCAACGCGGGGGTTGGCCATTTTGTCGACTGCAAACGATGGTGTTCTGGTCAGCTGCGGGGAGTTCTTGCAATTTTTCTGAGTTGGGTAGCGGGGGTGGTGGTGGGGGTGGTGGTGGGAGCTAGGATCGCGCAAACGGGGAAGCTTGATTTGGCGAGCGAACTGCTACGTTGTGTGGGAAAAAGGGAAATTGGGCCGTTTCTCTTCGCACAAAATTGTCCGCAACGTTCGCGGGTCGCTCCAACATGATTTTGACGCAAAATTCGAGACGCAGACGGGCAGCACTCACCAAAGTTTAGAACGAGGGATCTTCAACTCGACGTGGGGTGAATTGTTCGGTGGCTTTGTGGTTTGCAGGAAAGATCGTAAAGAAATTCTAGGGTTAGCCGAACACCCTCTGGATCGCAGTGACTAAAGTAGGGTTACGTAAGCAGACCACTCCCCTCATGGCGTCCAGATTCCCCAGATGCAGATGCGTGGAACTACGATGCAAGGCCGCAGCACATGAATGACATTCTGGTACCTCTGGGCATTCATTTTCACAAGGCTGAAAGTCGCAAGAAATGCAGACAAATGGATCTGGACGTGTGCACGCGTGTTCTGGGGGTTGATGCCTTGGCCGCGGAAGAGGGACGTCAAAATAGTGTCAAGATGATGATTTACAGTCGTCTCCGAACGAATAAAACAACTTTTTACTCCGTGTCCCCGTCACATGCCAACCAGTCTATTTGTATGATCTTGATTGTGCCATGAGTTCATTTTTGTGTCTCTGAATTTCCGTATTTGACGCCGGTCATCACGATTGATGATGATGAATGTGACATACAGCCCTTCCAGTTACGGAGCAAAAGAGAAGTGCAGCAACCCAATGCTGCAATGGAGATGCAGACCAAACCGGATTTCCCATGCTGTCACGCTCTAAACCAGCCCCGTAATCTTCAAAGTCAACCCTCCCTTTTCGACAGAATTCCCCAATCGCAAGGTGTGTGTCGTGTGTGAATTTTCCATCTTACGCGGCGGCCTTGACCTTGACGAGCTCCTTGCGCTGCTCGAAGCGGCGCTGCTTCTTGAGGCGCAGGACCTTGAAGCGGTCGAAGTCGGACAGGTTCTTTCTTCGCTCAATCTGGGTGCTGCGCTTGAACCAGTTGGTCTCCTTCCACTTCTGGTCGATCTCGGACTTCTCCCAGAACTTCTTGACGGTGCCGGTGCGGGCGCCGCGGGGCAGGTTCTCAACCTTGAGGGAAGACAGGAGGGCGTTGGAGAGGGAGATGGGTTGGCGGGGGACGGCGAGCTTGGGGTCTGAGGAGGGACCGTCGACCAGAGCCTGTGCGCAGAGAGTCAATTTCCATTCATTCCTGTTTCCCGGCGTATTCCACCACCAAATCCCAAGACTGCAAACTCGAGGCCTGATCGTTCGTCGCCGGGGGGAGAGGGATTCAACGTACGCGCTTGTGGTCGATGATCTCGACGATGGTCGCCAGGCGGCCGGCGTAGGGGCCGTTGCCCTGGAGAAGGACGACGCGGCCGACCTCGACCAGTCGCCACTTGGAACCCTCGATGGTAGCGTCACCCATTTTGCTGGTCGGTCTAGATGTCGGGAAGATGCGGTGTCAGAAGAGGTTTCCTTTTCCTTTCGGGGAGTGCGATCGAGAAGTTGGGATGTTGTTGGAGGTTGTCTTTTGTCTGGGGGGAAAAGGAGGGGCGCGCGTCGACTTACCAGACGTCAAAGATGTGCTGCTATGGTTAGTGGTGTAGTCCTGATGAGGTTCCGCTCGCGGTCGCAATTTTTCTGTTTTGGCGTGTGCGAAGCAAATTTGAGCCCTAACCTATCTATGGTGGTTTTTTGCCGGGTGGTCCGAGCTCGGCGGTAGCTTGGTTTTGCCGAGCCGACAATCAGCCGGTCCAATGTGGTCTAGGCGGGCGGTCAGCAAGGTCGGTAATTTCCTGCCGTGCTCCACCGACGACAGTGATTTTTATTGCTTCGACGCGCGCGCGCAGCAGCTTTTTTCCTCTCTCCCATCCATCACTGCAACAGCTTCGAGCTGGGAAAGAGTACAGCTCGGAGAGTTTGCAAGACAAAAGCAACGCGACCAGCGTGTCATCAAAGGTATGTTTATGTTTCTCTCCTTGCACAACCGCACTTCCCTGGAATGATGAGAAAAATTTGCGATTGATTTCACTCGGTGGCCCTCTTTCGCCGGAGCGGCTATACCGTCTGAATACATGATATTCAATTCTTACATATTCTGACCTCCTACCCATCGCTCACTCTTGATTTGCTTTCTTGAATGGCACGTTGCTAATTCAGCATCAGGTACCAGTAGTATATCTCAATGCAACCAAAATACATCACATTTCTGAACAATACTCATCGCACCTCACTCCTGTGCATTGTGTGACAAATATTCCCAGTGAAAGGTGTTTTTATGTTTCGTTCCAATTCAGCTATCAAGTCGTAATGCTCATGTTCCTAATGCCCTGCCAACGCCTTGAGAATTCGTTCTTTGCAACTATTTATGCCTTGCCCTTGCGCCTCAGCTCCTCTTCCTCCTCGGCCTGGATCTGAGCGTCGATCTTGGCACCTCGGGATGGCTCGTTGCCATGGTCCTTGGCCTGGTTGTGGTCAGTGGTGATCGACGACGTTAGGGGCCAGTAAACATACGGGAAGCGTGGGGTCAATCTTGCCCAAACGAACCTCTCGGGTATCATCGGTGTCATCCTCCTTATCCTTCTTCTAAAACATTGTTAGTGGCCGCCCGATAATCTGCATGCACTTCACGTACCTCCTCTGCCGCAAGTCTGTTGGCAATGGATCTCTCGTCCTCTGCAATGGTGTTAGCAGCGTCTGAAATTCTAACCGGAGTAAGAACATACTGGAGTCGGTGGCCTGGTGAGAATTCTCCTTGCCCTCCTCAAAGCGCTCAGCGTTATCAAGCTCCTCGTTCTTGTGGTTTCTCTGGTCGCCAGCCTCGTAGACGCCACTGGTGCCAACCTTGGAGTCGCCGGCCATTTTGGTGGTTTGATAAGGTGTGTGGTGGAGGTGCGGGTGTTTTTTCTTGATGGATAGTCTGCGAGTAACAGAGTGCGGAAGATGAACAGAGTGCAGATTGGGGTTGTGAGAATTGAATCTCTGGTTGTCGCAGGCTTGCTCTTCCTATATACGGACACTTTGGTGAGGCGTTCTTGCCTGACTAGACACCCCACCAGTTACTTCATCTGCATCTACGTCATGACGTCTTCAGCTCCGATTCTCAGCTCAGACAGGCGCAAAGCTCCCTCCTACGTCATGCAGCTGTCATTTGCTCCGCTGAACGCCTTGACAAAATCCGTTCCTGCCCAAACCACATGGGAAAATCGGCGATGCAACCGGAAGGGACGAAAGAGTTGGGATTGCGGTCGCGGCCCCGGGACTTTAGCGCTACCGTTGCTTTGTTGAGCGTACCTGGGCGGTCTCTATCAGATTTGCCTGGTTTGTCGCGTGCCTCAAATGACTACCCCTGCAAATAAAATCTTCAGATCTTAGATACTAAAGCTTGTGAAGGGGCGGTTCCTCCCGATTACTTGCATTTGATCCCAACCTCGAGGTTGCGATTCGAGATGCTCTTTGCTGCCCCTAAATTATACTGCACAAGATGGTAATGGTCATATACTGCTTTAGTGAAAACTGTGTGTGAGATAGGTAAGTACTCGGTGCGCCTGACAGGCCTGCCGTCGCAATTCCAGCATTGAACACGAGATCCAGCATGAGGGGAATTTGAGGCTCTGATTTTGACATCGTCCCCCGCCAGGCCCTGGGCCCCGGTGCATGAGCCACCAGCGGGTGCAGCTCCCAGCGCCGTCGCCAGGGGTAAGCGCGACAGAAACCCCGCCGTGCGTCAATTCGGCGTTGGCATCCAGACCTGAGCGGACGACCGGGATGACGTAACTTCGTGGGAGCTCTGGGAGCTCCACTGCCGACTTCATCGCATCGAGCTGCACGCCGCACCGCACAAACAGCAACAGCTGATGCCGAAAAAAACAACACCATCACCCCCAAACTCTCCATCAGCCCCGCCAAAATGTTCCGCTTCGTGAGTAGAAACCACCCCCGATTGATTGACTCCGTGGCAAGCAGCTAATACCCCGCGCAGCACAAGACCCTCGACATCGTCACCCTCTTCCACAAGGCGAGCTCCCCCGCCTCCGTGAGGGCCGCCAACATCCTCAAGCAGGTCTCCGCCAACGCCGCCGCTGGCGCGACCGAGGACCAGGCAAGCGACCACAGCGTCCAGACGAACCCCAAGAAGTCCCGCGCCGAGTTCGAGCTCAACATCACCGAGGAGAACCCCACCGCCGACCAGGTCAAGACTATCCTGGAGTACGTCGGAAAGAGCAAGCTGTCGTCCATCATCCAGGGCGCCTCGACCGAACAGGAGGCCCTGAAGAAGTTCCAACAAAATGCCGAGACCTTCCAGAGACCTGTGGTATGTGATCCCCTTTGACCTGGGTGCCTGTCGTGGATGTCCAAGAGGGCGCCTTGCCTGTTGCTGAACATACGTAGCTGATTGAGACTTGCAGATTGTGGACTGGAACAACGGCAAGGCTGTCGCTGGCGACAATGAATCTGAGATTCTCAAGATGCTCAATGCCTTGAACAGCAGCAAGAGCTGAGAGACAAGTGCTCTTAGCACCTAGGCAGCGCCTTTGTCACCCCTGTATAATGAAATACCATAACCCAATGCAACTCTAGCAGTAGTTGAATGATGAACACAGCTCTTCGGCAAAAATTCTGTCTCAATTTACCTGTCTCAATTTCATTTTCAGTTGCAACGTCGACCTCAACGTTCGAATGCACTCATCCTAGTGTACTTCAGACGGTGGGTGGGCACTTGAAGTGATTGAATCTGATCTGCCACTCTTGATTTTGACCCTGTTATATCGAAATTGCTGGCTTGGAAACGGAATGGGCAGATCAGGTTCAAATGAGTTGGTACACTTCAGCAAAGACGTCAGCGAGAAGGGATGCTGACCTACATGCTGTCTTTGACTTGCTGCAGCTTCCTTGCCAATTCGCAAGCATTGGTTGGTTCACTTGTGAGGCAGGTGGTGAGGAAGGAGAGTCGCATCATCACCACCTGCTTGATGCTGTCCTTACCATTGTTGCTGCTGTCCCTGTTATTGCCACTGTTGTCCCTGTCGCCCTTGTCGCCCTCGCTGCCCTTCATGTTGTCCTGCGTCTCCTCCTCGATGATCCGAATCTTTAGGCAGAAATTTGTTCACGCTTGCTTGTATTGCAACTCCAGGCTGGAAGGCTCTTTCCACCAGCTCCTTCATGTACTTGCTCCTGCCGCCTCCCCATCACCCTGCCTCCTACCTCCTGCCTCTTACTTGGTGCCTCCTGCTGCTCACCTCCTGCCTCGCGACGCGCTCGCTAGCTCCCACAGCACCACAATACCAGGCAATTTCTTCCCCTCGTCACAACAATCCTCTCTCCATCCCATCCACACACTCCTCTTTCCCCCTCCTCCATCTCACGACTTTGGCGCCATCGCAACCTTCCCTCGCGATCGCCATCATCCCATCTGCCCCCATTGATATCGTCTCTTCTTTCCACTCCATCCGCAAATCCACATCCTTTGCAGGGCTCACCTTGAATACGCCTCTGTCAACCGCACCTTCACTTTGAGACCGCGTCTCTGCATCATGGCTCATCCGCCTTTCCACAGAAACGGTGGCCATCACCCGAACCGACGACACCAGTCGGCGGGCCCCTCCGATCGCTATGGGCGTGGTTCACTCAATCGTCAACGCGACCTCCAAAACCCTGTCGGCGGAAGTCAGGTCCCTTTACCCTATCACCCTGGTCCCCCGCCCCAGCCCCAGGGGCGACTCTTTTACCCGGTTGGCGACTTTTGGGGCTTCGAGTATCCTTATGGCGTCCGATCCACTTATCCCATGGTCACTACCCACGATGGCTTCCCTCCGAAGCTGTACACGGAGAATCACCTTCCCGAGTCTTTCTACACTGCCAACAAGCCCGGCAAGGCGATCTTCAGCACCAACGACAGCAATATCCAACCTCGCTACATAGCTCCTTTCGACTTCTACTCCGATCGCAAGCTGCCACTGTGGAGCGCTGAGGAGATTCAGAAGAATGCCAATTCAATTCGCAAGAAGTTCTGGGAGCACATGAAGGACATGGCTCAGCCAATATACTGGGAAGACATGTGCGACTACTTTGATTGCTTCGACATTTACCATCATGGCGCCCTCAACATCTTCAATCTCCTTTATCATCTGTGGCATGAGAACCAAGACTTGAAGAAGGAGGCTTACCGCGTGATCGCCCTGGAAATCGGTATTTGGTGCGATCGCTGGCTCGACAGAGGTAACAACAAGCAGAGGCTCCTGGACTTCCAAAACTGGGGCAACATCAACAGCCTCTTCAGTGCAGACGACCAAGTCGGAAATCTTGACGCCTCGCAGATCGAGATCATGAAGAACGCCTTGCACCATCGACATGATCAGCTTCGCCACAACCTTGTACCCTCTCCCACAAGTTACCCTTGCAATCAGTTGGGTGTCCATGGAGCCAGGATTCAAGACTGGTTATGTAAGTATTTCAACTCATTTCTCTCCCTATTCTTTTCATCAGAACCCTCCACCCTGGCCCAATTTCACCCTGTTTGTTGTTTCACGATGAACTAACATGATTGTAGACGACCAGCCCATCGCCGACAGCCACAACGGCCTTCACACCCCTTTGACTATGTCAAACCCTAGACCCGTCGGCCAGAACAGCCTCGACAGTATCCCAGAGCACCCGCAACCTCCCCGAGGATACCAAACGCCCGTGGTCGTCATTGGAACAAGCTCGATCCATGTGGTCTCTCAGCCCCCCTCTCAGCCCCAATCTCGGCCTCAACCTACTCCGGCATCTACGCAGGAGGAAGAGCCCAAGGGCTGGGAAAGAATTCCAGGTAGGGATGAGGAAATTCATGGCCCAGTCCACCGTCGATCTCCCACCAAACGGGACTCTCGCAAGGACAGCACTAGGATTGCGTCTCCTGACCAACTCTCCGAAAGCAAGTCGATGGAGCCTTCACCGGAAGCAGAGACACAGTCCAAGCCGCCATCTGAGGAAGTGCTCCCTGACGAAGCTTCAGGCGACGTTGAAACTACTCAGAGCACGAGGTCGCGTGGCAAAACCATCACGGTCAACCTGCCGACCACGCCGAAGAAAAAGGACCCTCAGGGTTCTGAGCCATCCACTCCCCAGGCAAAGGCTACGTCTTCCTCTGCGGTGCAGTCAGCGAAGAAAACTTCTTCACCCGCAAGCAACTCTTCCGAAGCCAAGACAGCATCGCCTTCAAGCACGCCGAAGCAACTTGAGAAAACATCTCCCTCCCCAACCACAACGAAGAGCTCCTCGAAAACTTCTACTCCGTATAGCCAAGTTTACAACGACAACAACGCCAACAACGTCGAGTTAGTTGAGTACCCCGAGCGCTCTCACCCTACTGCGACGAAGACGCAGGAGGACATGCAGAAGGAGATCGCTGGTCGTAAATTGGATTCCATCTTCGACACAATGGCTTCAAGTAACCAGAAAGCCTCCTCAACAGCTGAGCAGCCTCTGACTGCTGTCGAGGACACTGACCCAAAGCCTAAGCCTAAGAGCAAGAGCAAGAAGAAGAAGAACAAGAAGAAGAAAGCCGCTGTTGTGCCTACTACGCCGCCTCCCACCACCTTCACGATCAATGAGGACGAGGATGTCATCACTCTTACGCAGAACTACAGAAAGGAGGACACACCTAGTACTCTAACAGAGTACCTTGCCCGGGGCCTGCGATCTATCGAAAACTACGAGCCTGCTGAGGTCACCCCCGTTCCCACTGTCGAAGATCATCGTCCGAAGCAAGATGCTCCGCCTACTGACCCGCCTGCCACCACCTCGCCTCCCACCACCTTCACGATCGATGAAGATGAGGATGTCATCACTCTCACGCAGAACTACAAAAAAGAGGACGCACCTAAGACTCTGACGGAGTACCTTGGTCGGGGCCTGCGATCTATCGACGACTGCGAGCCTGCCGTGCAAGATGGACACGTCCCCACTGTCGAAGATCATCATCCAAAGCAAGATACTCCGCCTACTGACCGGCTTGCTACCCCGCCTGCCACCACCCTCATGATTAATGAAGACGAGGATATCATCACGCTCACGCAGAACTACAAAAAGGAGGACGCACCTAAGACTCTGACGGAGTACCTTGCCCGGGGCCTGCGATCTATTGAAAACTATGAGCCTGCTGAGGTCAAACGCGTTTCCACTATCGACCATCATCCGAAGCAAGATACAACCCCCCAGACCTCGATGGAACACCTTGCGGAGGATTTGGCTTCGATCAAAATCACGCAGCCTGCTCAAAATGACGAGCCAGATGCTTCAGACACACAGACAGAGCCAACCGGGGACTCTGCCAAGCCCGTCCGCAAAGGCTTCCGCGCTGGCGCTGGCGGCTCCCTTCGCTTGTCGAAGACTCGGAGCAAAAACGTCAAGAACTTGAGCTTTGTTGGCCAGATGGGAGCCGCCCATGGCTCGAACCAGCCTCTCGACCCGGCGCCACTGACTAACGCAAGCTGTAGCACCGCCAATGGTGGCAACTCAAGCAATGCGTCTCACGGCAATGTCTTGACACCTGCGACGCCTCTATCCGCAAGGGAGACCATGCTCAAAGAAAAGACTGCCATGGGGACATCGCTCAAGGAATCTCCATTCAAGGAGACTCTGTCCAAGGAGACCTCTCCCAAGGAGAACTCGTCCAAGGGGACTTCGCCCAAGGAGACTTCGGCTTAGGAGGCCGCGTCCGAGGAGCGCACAACCAAGGAACATGGAGCACGCGTCGATTCTACCCCGAAATCTGGTCTCAATCCTCGTGCCAATGAGTTTGTGTCTCCTCGTGGCACTGCGGTGCGCAATCCGTCAGCAGCCCCGCTTAAGAAAGCACCGATCCCTCTGGTCCCTCCTTTCAAGGTGTCTGGTCGGCATAAGCGCAGCCCGAACCCCTCGTCAGGTGCCACATCACGCACGGTTACACCTGGTGGCACACCCCCAAAGGCCTCAGGGGACGCTGCCGACGCTCCCAAGAACGTTCCAAACCATGTTGGGGATGTTGCTAAGAGCAGGGCGGACGAGCAGAAGAATGATGTCGCTCCTGTCACCAGCAGTTCAACTGCTAATAAGAACAGCGGAGACCATGGTGGTGAGCAGAAGAAGCGGACCTTCGGTAATAAGGTGACCCGGGCTAAGAGCCATCCGCAGCAGACTGACAACAAGCCAGGGCCCGGCAAGAACTTCTCTTCGTCTAAAAAGCCAAAGGTTCAAGGCGAGAACTCTTCTCAGGCCCCATCTGGGCCTACCTCGGCGCTGCCCCCAACCGCGACCTGGGCCAGTAAGCATCGGTCTGGAATCTCGGGCTCTAAGGAGGATGGCGAACAGAAGTGAAGGAACAGAATGCTTTGGAGGAAAATATGCAACGTTGTCGCCTTCATTTGCCGAAAAGATTCGGTGTATGTCTAGAGTAGCACGGTAGATTTGCTGTCATTTGGACGGGCAATCAAGATTAATGTCATGAAATGCAGTGGTAGTGATATGCCTGTTTCGGTGACTAGTCTTCCAAGTAATGAGCAGTGCGCCAAGAGTGATGAAGCGTACCGGATCTCTCTTCTGCAACTTAAAAGCTGCAGAGGGAAGTGCTTGCCTTGCGGTCAAATTCCCCATCAATTACCTTATGAATACTAGCCAAACAACCATCCATCTCAAATTGCCAGAAGCTGAGCCTCGGCGGAGTTGTGAATGGGTTTGGAGCGCTGAGGCAGCATAGCTGCATGAAGAGATGGTCTTGTACCAAAGCCCGCGGAACACTTCCCGCCGCGTTTTTTAATGACCCTCTGCAAGGTACTAACAACCACAGCGAAGTGTTCCCGGATTGTCCGCCGCGGGGAAGACATGCGACGAAGGACATTGCGACCTCGCGAGTCTGGGGAACGCTCGCCAACGAATCCGCCGAAATTGCCGGCACATTCAAAGTGCAGTCTGGATCTGGGCAGCACACCAATCGCATCGTAAAAGGTCCCTTTCGACGTCGAGATAGATCGTATTCTCCCAACACGGTGATGGTACATGAACTTCTTTTTTTCCTCATTGACCTTCTTTCCCCTTACCAAGCGAGTCCCCCCGCCTTGGTTCCCTTATGCGCTGCCCTTGACCAGGCCGGAAACCGTCTCCTCGATCTGCTTGTCCGACAAACCTGCGCCCTGTTAGCTCCCGACTCCGAATTGGATATCCAGAAAGTCGCTACTCACCCTCCAAGGATTGGCTCTTCTCAACACCAAACTCTGTATCGCGCAGCAATATCTCGTCAGCATTTCCGTCTTCCTTCGGCGATCTGGGGGAGGGGGCAGTCCTAACCGTATCTCGCGTAGATCTTGGGTAGCGTTCCGGCGGCCTCGCGGATGAGGATCGGGGTCTGGGGGTTGTGCTTCTTCATCGTGGGGTACGTCCTCGTCAGGAAGGAGCTGTCGCGCGGTGCCTCGTTAGCAATTGATGCCGCAATGGCAGGCCATGTCGGGCCGGGCGTGCTCGCCTCAACGGGCGACGGGGAGGAGGAAAACTTACCGGGTCGCGGCGCTGTGCTCGCCGGTCTGGCAGAAGAGGAAGCGCACCTCCTTGAGGGCCTTGCCGAAGGCGTACTTGGTCGACATCGTGGTAGGCGTTTGGCGCTGACGGTGGTGAGGTTCGTCGGTGGAGGGTGCGGCCGTCGGGTGGTAAGGACAATTGGGGTCGATTTGATTGGGGAGCTCGAGGATTGAAGTTGACGAGATGCCGCCGTTAAAGTGGATACCGTGCACAAACATTCCGGGTCCCGACTTTTGTGCCGTTAGCTATCCTATGCAGATGCATAATTCAACACCCGCCGATGTAGGCGCCCCCACCAAATGAGCGCTCGCCAATTTGGTCGTCGTCGAAGCCTGGGTGGTCAGTGCTCCCCTTCCCCAAGTCAACTTTTTTTCTCTGGACGTTGTCCCCGCTTAAGTCCGGTTGACGGGCTTCCCTTTGCGCCCGGGCGCGCGTGGGCTCTGTGCAACAGGTACGGATAGGTACCGTCCCCTACCAGCTGGCCCTGCGCGAACGCACCGCTATTAGCTGCCAAAAAAAGCTGCAGTGTCTGTCTGTCCCGCTCTGCGCCTTGGCCGGACCGCCTCCCAATCAATCGCCATCCCTCAACGAACTTTCCGGGTTTATCTCAACCTTGACTCAACCTCGCTTCCCAATTCCCTCCGCCGCCGAGCCCGAAATCTCCCCTCCCTTCCGAACGAACCCAGCTCCCGTCCTCGACAGGGAACGCAAACAACCGCCGGCAGCAGCTTCGTCTCGATCGAATTTCACCCGGAATCAAGATGGCCCCGGCAAACAACTTCTTCAAGGCGGCGCGCCCCGTCCTCCGCCAGCAGCCCTTCGCCGGCGCCCCGATCCGCAACGCCTTCCGCACCTCCCAGTTCCGCGCCCAGTTCCGCGAGAGCTCCAAGAGGTGGCAGAGCTCGACCGCCTCCGCCGAGGGCGCCCAGCAGAGCTGGTTCAAGCGCATGTGGGACAGCCCCGTCGGCCTGAAGACGGTGCACTTCTGGTGAGTTGCCCCGCCGCCGCTGCGAAGAGCAGCACGTCGTGGCCGGACAGAGATGCTGATGTGAGATGCTGCAGGGCTCCTGTTATGAAGGTACGATCTCCCCCCGCCGCGCTGTGTCGAGGACCCCGCGAATGCCGTGTTACATCCCTTGCGATGCCGCCCGCGCGCGATGTCGGGGCTTGAGTCTGCGCGCATGGTGGACGGATGCTACGGACACATCATGATGGTGCTGGATGCTGACTGCGATTGGTACAGTGGGCTCTCGTCCTTGCCGGTGTTGCCGACTTTGCCCGTCCCGCCGAGAAGCTCTCCCTCACCCAGAACGCCGCCCTGACGGCCACCGGCATCATCTGGACCCGCTGGTGCTTGATCATCAAGCCCAAGAACTACCTGTACGTGCCCGATTCTACCCCGAGCTTGTCCGGAGCCGGTACTAATTGAATTGTGTAGCCTCGCTGCTGTTAACTTCTTCCTCGGTATCGTCGGTGTCGTGCAGGTCTCCCGCATCCTGCTCTGGCAATCTTCCCAGAAGAGCGTCGGCGACGTCGCTCAGGAGGTCAAGGAGGAGGCCAAGGAGGCTGTCAAGGCATAGATGGGCTACATGGCTCGGTGAAGTGGGGTTGGAGGGGAAGTAGGAGGAGGGATACGGCGACCTGTGCAGCTTGGCTTGGCTGAGGTCTGGCTAGCTGTTGTAGAGTTCCGGTAATACCACAATGAGCGTGGGGACGAAGCATGAGGGACTCACCTGCTACGGCAGCTGCCCCAGTGTGTTTTGAGTATATCGACAAGGTCTTCGGATCTGGGTTGTAGACTACACCTTTCTTCTATTTCATTCATCGGGATCTTAAACGGCCCAGGATTTGCATCATCGTAGCCCGAGGGAAAGATATGACTGTCTAGCAAATGAGAGGATTACTGCGGTGTGTTGATCCATGACAGATCACTGCAGGGGCGACTCGGCCCCATTTGTACTAGCTGTGAGCAAATCACGAAGCCGGGACCTCAGTCGTTGCAGTATTTGGCTACTACCATTCGTCTAGCACAAGGGAAGGTCGGTCACAGAAGGCGCTGGATCATGACAGCGCCAAACTCACTCACTCTGACCGAGTCTACTTGTAAGAGAGCATGTCATGCACGAACAGTGGCAGGGTTTACATGTCAGGCAATCGGTTGCGGTGTTTTTGGGGACAAATGAAATAAATTTCAAAAAACTAAAGGAGTGTTCCTACAAAATCCTAGCTACGTTGCAGGCCAGATCAACCTGAACGTTCCTCCGAGGCCCTACCCAAATACACATGTGTTGCCATCTCCAAACACCAGTCTCGTGTGTCACTTCATCCAACATGCCACTTCACTCAATAATCCTCAATATCATCCTCCGGAATATCATCCTCCTGCGTATCGCCCGAGCCTTCACCTCTCCGAGAACGTCCGCTGCGACCGGTGGTTCCCGAGTACTCAGAACCCACGCTGCGTTGTGAATCGGTCGACAATAGCCGGAGACGGCTAGCGATGCGAGGCATCTGGGTCTGCTCGCCCAAGGTCTTGCGGAGCGAGTACCTGGGTCCTTCCTGGCGCGGTCCGAACACGTCGTCCTGCAGAAACCACCGATGCATCAAGCTCATTCCCTTTCGCTTGTGTGCGCCGTGCGCCCAGTGCCATAGAAACCAGCCAGCAAAGTCGCTGAGGGAAGAGATGTCGTAAACCTCGATAGGATGAAGTGGATGCGGCAGTGTCGGAATGAGGCCATGGCGCTTGTGATGCTCCAGGTTGGATGCTGCCCATATGGTCAAGTTCCACAGGTAGGTGCGGGTGAAGTTGACCTGGACGGCCTGGGGCTTGTCGAGGATCTTGCCGTTGCGGCGGAGGGTGATGACATAGTTCCGTGCCTCGGGACCCTCGTGCTCGACGTGGAATTTCTTGTGCAGGATGCAGCTGTGGATGATCTGTTTCATGATGTCGAGGCGGGTCTCCCTGTCGAGTGCAATCTCCCGGTCCCAATCGACATGAGGGCGTATCTTGCGCAGCGGGAAGAGGCCATCGCATTCGTGGCGGACGCACACGGACTCGATCGAAGGACCCTGAACGTACTCCCGAAGGATAGCGCCGACGTACCTAGTAGAGGTACTCTTGGTGTCCTTGAGATGGTGCTGAATGACCCAGGTTCCGTGGTACTGAGGGACGATGTGAGACGATCCGGTGAGGTTTTCCGAGTAGAAATGCTTGTAAATGCCGGCGGTTCGACTGAGCCCGGAGTCGGCCTGCTGGGTTGGAGATAAGACTGGAGCAAACGGGAGCACCAGAGTGTCGTAGAGCAGCTCGTCGAATACTTCGGCCACGACGAGATCGTCCTTGCGAAGGATCTCGCCGTTGAACAATTTGGCGGTGGGGATCTTCATGACTTGGCAAACTAGGAGCAGAGCTCCTTGAGGAGCATCCTTGGCGGGGTCTCGAGTGAGCTCCAAGACGTTGAGACGGAGCTTCTCTCCTTTCATCTGCTGTTCAGGAGGGGTGTAGTTGCTCGGATGGTTGATCCTCGATTTGGCGAGTTTGTCTTCTTCCTCGTCGCCCAGCCATCCGTACTTTGGTCCTCCATAAGGCGGAGTCGGATCATTGTGGGGAAGCAGCTTCAGCGTCGTCCCGACGGCATACGGTGCGAGAGGGTCGCTGGATACTGAGTCCTCAAGAGACATGTTGATTGGAAAGTTGCTAGCAATTGATGATTGAGTTCCGTGGCAAAGCCGGAGATCACCTTGAGAAGCTCGCGGGTGTGATACGCGTAAGATGCGGCAGATGAGAACAGCGATGGCTGAGACCGAGGTAGAAGACTAATAATCAAGTGGAAGAAATCCAATATTGTGGAAGATTATTCTTCTACGTTCTGGATTCTTGGTCTCTGAAAGGTCCGTCAAGGTAGGTAGGTTGCGACCTGGGAGAGAGGGGCACTTACCAAAAGGTCAACGAAGCGATTGAAGGATTCCAGAACATCAAGGTGGAAGGCCTCCTCAGTTCGTCGCGACTGAATTTCTGGTCAGCAAAAGCCTTGTAGAATCGTTTGATGGCAGATCCACGCTTCCTATGATATTTTACGACGGATACTTCTTATCCTCCACTCTGACTACTCGTCCCACGTCTTGATGATCCAGCGACTCTGACTCACTGGCCATGAAGAGTGCGATCCAAGATCAATTACCGTCTTCCCCTGTCATCAGTCTAATACGTCTCCTTCCTCAAGTACCGGAGGTAGAACGTGATTAACGGACTCATCTATCATGGCCTTCCTATTGTGAGTACACCGACAAGTTCTTCGGACTTTTAGACTGAACCTTTCTTTCCACTTCATCTTTGGAACTTTAACAGTTGATCATGTTGATCATTCAAGGCTGCACGGCAAGTTTGGTTTTCGTATCGTAATAGAGCGTATGGTTGAAGACCTTAGCCATGATTACGAGGCCCTTTTGCAGTCTGCAGGCGTGCGGCGTCCTGGGTAACATGGCCAGGAGGCGGCGAAAACTTGCAAACTACCTTAGATGGAGATGCCCCTGAGGAGCATGTGCCTCGTCAATGCATATGGTCCGTAGAACGTCGACCTATGATGCCTCATTGATATACTTATTGTTCTCGGGCAGGTAGCTGCTCGAAGTGTCACATCAAGATTACTGCTAAGGCCTCCACCGTATCATGGGGAAGCCCAAGATGAATAAAGAAAAGCTTTAAAGACGTACAACGGGGACTCTTCCACGATAAATGCGAAGGAATAGAACCGCAGACACTTAACTTAGGTGTTGCTTCTCAATATTGGTCGAGATATGCAATATCTATGGCGGTTGGTTTGCTCTATTACTTAAAGCTCATTCGGAAGGGAGACATTGCATGATTTGTCTACAATCCTTCCACGAGACGTCCGACGTAGCCAATAACGTTTGGAATATCAAGAGAAAGAAGTTCAGCCGACTCCAAAGCTCTCCTAGCTTTGAGAACGAGCCTCCACTTTCACCAGTATGGAAAAATATCAACAGAGCCAGGCGACGTACGGGTCAGAACGACTGACTTGCTGGGCGAAATCAAACTTGACCTGAACAAGGCTCGCGGCTTGGGGTGTGGAGTTACACGATCCGCTAATGTGACAAGCGGCAGGACACATGTCATGAAGAGGGGAGGTACATGTTGCGCGGGACCTCTTGGCTACACCCAATAGGCCCATGAGGCAGTGAGGTAAGTCTAGTGACGGAAGTTGCAGATGAGAACCAGCTTCTTCCGCGATTCAAAAATTTGGAAAACCTTCAGACAAAGCTGAGGAAATCATGTTTCATCAAGAATTAGAGAGAATCATGCGCCGAGGGTTGGAAGACGGAACAGGCTGCGTACCGCATGCTACTATCTGACTCTGTATGCACCACAATCAACCACAATCGACCACAATCGACCACAATCGTGCGGAATGCGTGAATGATCACGAAACTCACAGCATCAAAAAGGTTCAACCGGTCGCTGCGGAGAATGACTACCAAAAAGATGGCCCTTCCCCGTGATAACACGTCTCAATCCACCTTGGCTTACATGCTGTGACGGAATGCGTCTTTCCTCATCACTAAATACGGCCTTCGACCTCCTCGAATTGCGTCCTTGCCTGCAGATTAAACGCGATGAACGGCACGTTGCTTGCGCCTGACAATCAATACGAGTTCAGCAAAGGTGGCCAGCCGGGACGAGTCCACCACGGCGCCTAAGCCCTTCGCCACATACTGTTGGAGCCCCTGAGACTGGCCCAAGCCGGGGCCGGGTTCATCTAAAGCGTTCTATTTCCAGTGGGTTTGACTAAACCGAAAGCATTTGCATGATTGGGGTTACAGATACATATCAGTGCTGCTGCCGGCCCTGCTGCCGGCGGGGCCGGGTCCAAAATGCGACGTTAGGGAGCCCCGGCCCCCAAGGTTTTGGTAGGAAGGAGGGCCGGGGCAAACATACCCCGATTATATCAAGAGTCTTGCTATCCGGGCGGATACTTCTAGCTAACCGGGCGGATAACTACCTGTATTAGGTCTTATAGTTGATTTTATCTCGATTAACTTCTATTATTTTCGTCGCTATTCTTATCCCTCTCTCTATCCCTATTACTATTATCGTCGTCGTCGTCGTCGTCGTCGTCGCTGATAGTGTCGTTACATTCACATCTACACCCGCCCGGTTAGCCAGAAGTATCCGCCCGGATAGCAAAACTCTATATTAAAACGTGATGAGTTATCGCATGTCTCTGACTATTCAAGCAGTTTCCATGGTGGACAAGTCACTTCTTATCGCCTGTTTGCGCTGTTCCTTGCCATGACGCGCTCCGGCTGCATGATGCAGGCGTTGATATGCAGGTAGCCATCGCGGCGTGACAGAATCGGACGCCAGATGAGGTGACACGATACATTTTTTCATGCCTGACATGTCGTACGTCGCCAAGTAATTATTTAGCCTGCGGCTTGCCTCGATGCGATTTATCCGAGTCCTCATACACACTGTGTGAAGCCACAAACGAGTTTGCCGCCATTTATCTCATTGGGGCAAGTCCGTGAACATCTGGAATGAATTCTGTGCTTGATTATTGTCATTTCCTGCCGTAACACTCTTGGATGACCCCCATCTCGCCATCATCTGTCGCACCACCATCAGGCTTTCCTCTTGTCTTCACCATGTCCCGTCTTTTTCCATTCCAATTTGATTGATCAACCATTCGTACCACTCTGCTCACCAGAATCCAACTCAACATGTCTGCCTCTGCTTCTCAATCTCATTTTGCCTCGAAGGAAGCTATCAGCGTCGTTGAAAGCTTTGAGAAGGCCGCCCAGTTCGACATGTCCTCCATCACCGCCGAGGCCCAGGTCGACAATAGCTCGCCATCTTTGCTGCAACAGGTACTTGCGTACAGTCTCAGGAGTCGAAGCCAGTACGTCTGCGTGGGAAATCAGTCCGAATGGCAACTCATATCCTTTGACCGACCCGAGGTTCCAGCTGAGGCCTCTCACTACAACACTTCCGATCATATGCAGATAAGCCTCATCAAGAACATGGAGAATCTGCTTCCTGCCCTTATCGGATTCCTTGGAGATGCTCAGCCGATGGAGACAACTCAGGTCACTCCTGCCTCTTCCAAGCTCTGAAAACCCCTACATACCGGCTTGGATGTGCCTGTCATTCTTTTCTCTTCGTGAGTTGTTTGTTCTCATTCTCCGGTGACTAGATTCTGATGTTGACGGTTTCTTCTGAAGGTTCCATGAGCCATAGTATGGGGTCTCATCTGTCTCATAAGATAGTGTTGTGTTATGAATGACACATGTATTACGTTAGATGGGATACAAGAATTCGTTCTCATCACTCGTGTGATAAACTTTTTCATCGTGTGTGTTTTGCCTGACATGTTCTGAGGCCATTTTCCAAGTCCAAGCGGTAGAGCATGGCTCTTTGTTTGTGATACCCCGGATTTGGTGCTTGGGTAGATTGACTCAAAATGCCGTAGACGCTTCACTCGTAATGAGTACACAAATATCACTTATAGAACCGAAAGACTGCATGTCATTTTGGAAAAGTCGTCAAGCCGCGGGTTTTCTTAGTGTCATGAAACTCTACTCTAGTCCTTCTTGATCTTGTCCGGAACACATATATCCTCCAGTGCCCACCCCTAAACCTCTCGTGCTCCAATCCAGCTGAAAACTATATGTCATTCCGCGATGGGCTCAACCAAGAGCATGACATTGTAAGGATGGAAGTGGAAGTCATAATAGCCAGTGAGACGTTCTCATAGATCTCCTCGATGTTACCCCGAATAAAAGTGGCCTTAGTAATGTGTTAGCCAGGATAGACCCGACTGGAAGGGAACATGTGCGGGAGATTGTGACTCACAGATAAGTTTTGAGCGGTCTTTCTCACCGGTCACCTTGGCACTGGGGTATCTAGAACTTGTCAGGCATTGAGTTTCTTTTCTCCCAGCATTGCTTACCTGTAAGGTGGAAGTTAATCAAGATGCGGACCTTTACAGAGCTTTTAAGCATGAGAAAGCGCTGCCACGCATCATATTGAGTGGTGTTGAGTTCCGTGTCGTTGAGACGATTGTCCCTGAACCAGGTAAGGCCAGGGCGGGCAGGGGCGATGTTGCTGCAGCCGGAGGTGGTGGCACCATTGAAGGTCTCACCAAACGTGGCACTCAGGTAAACTGGGGCTGAAATGTGCTGCATGATATGTGATTGGAGAAGTTATGTGTAACGAGTCTGAGAAAATGTTGCGCAGCCGGGCATGGTCCTGGTACTGGTCGCTTTGAAAATTAGTCCGTGATACAGCGTGGATTTGACAGTCCTTAAACGCTTGAATTGGTGCGAAATAGCGGAGGGCATAACCCAATCTCAATCGAGTCTGTATTCCCTTCGTGGCTGCAGTGTTCCGTCGTGCGTTGTTACCGAGCATACAAACAGCTCACCTCGGTGAAGTCGGTGAGCAGAGTGCACTAGCAACCCATGTCACCGGCAATCTCCAGCTGAGCCCCTGGCCACAACCCCGCGTTCCCCGCCACATTCTCGGTGAGCATCCACACCTAACCCATCAACACAACCTCATCCCAACTCAGCTCATCGCTCATCTACCCGCCAAGCCCTCCGCAATGAACAACCCGCTACTCGGCCATCTCTCAAAAATACTCACCCTCTCCCCTCCGCAATCCTCTTATCCATCCTCAGCCCTTTCAGGACCTCTCACGTCGCACACAGGAACAGCCTACCTCTTCCTCTCAATCTCATCGGCCTTTCCCCGCCTCCAGATCCATTCTTACCACGCAATTCATTGGGCACGAGCATACATCTCAAATATTCCGACAAAGCCCGACTCGGACTCAGCTCCAGAACACGTCCTAGGCCTTTCCGAAACCCTGGCCAGCCCAGCGATCCGCGCCTGCATATCTCAAGACTTGGCCCACGTCCACAAGTTCCTCTCCCTCCTCCCCTCAATATCACACGCCAACCTCCCAACATGCCTCATTCATGGTCTCTCAGGAACGCTCTATCTCCTCCGTCTCATACGCCACTGGGTCCCCTCATCAGCGCCGCTCGTCTCTCGCGCCATCGTCCACATCTCAGAATACCTCCTCTCTTCCCCTTGGTCCTGTCCTCAATCAAAATATCATGGCGCTGCTGATGGGGACCTGGGAACGCTGACGCAGCTTGTGTTGACCACACCACCATTGGCCTCGCGATTAGTGGAGAGACTTGCAGCGTTGCTGGACTTGCAAGGGCCGGACGGGGAATGGCCATCTCAAGGAACAGAGGCTGGGGCTGAATCTCTCAACAGTAAAAGAGATGTCTCATTCGCACAAGGCACAACGGGTCTAATAATATCTCTGCTATCACTTCGTCCTTTTTTCTCGTCTCTGCAGGAGCGCATAGACGATGCCATGGCAAAAGCGAGGAACTTCTTAAGCACCCAAGAGCTTGGGGCGAGAGAACCAAGTCTGTGGTACGGCGCTCTCAGCACCCCATTGTAAGCTTCTTTCTACACCTGATTGCCATTGATTGACGTGAAACGAGGTTGTCAATCACCTGGCCAAACCAAGAGACACTGACAATGCCCAGAGCCTTTCCAAAAGGCCCGTCCAGAACATCGATTGTGAACCTCGTCCACCACCCTAGATCAACATCAGAACCCCCATCAGATTCGTCCACATCTGGCTCAATAGCGATATCTTACGACCCCGGTGCCGCATGGATGTGGGCAGTATCAGAGAAGGAACTTCCGCGAATGATCTTTTATAACGACATTTGAACCGATTTGCGACTATCATCATGAGAAGTAAGCAGTATATATGGCTCATGAATTCTAGTGTCATTTGGGACAACTGGAACGCAGGCAACGTAAATGGGACCACTGTATTTGGCGCATAAGGTGAGAGGGTGAGTTAGTTCGGAGATGGAGACGGTGGTACTGGTATGGGATGGTCACAAGGGTGCGGTATGGTAGCGGCGGTACCAGACCTTGTGGTGTTGACGGAACCCAAGCACACATGAGGGTTAGACCAGAGAGAGATCATCTTAATCAAGACTTGGAAATTTCGGTCCTCGGTCCTGTCATAAAGGTTCAGACAGGTTGGCGTCGGCGAAAGTTTTGACAGAATTTCGTTACGCCGTCTCGCTATGTAAGGTCGGATTTAGCTTTTTGCAGTATCCAGACATGCCATGCGCGGGCACGGTTTGGAAATCAAGCGAGTTCAAATTTAGAATGAGCTTGTTGGTTTTTACTGCTGAACAAAATGGACACAATGGTTTCTCCGGTCATCCTTCAAGAGTGATAAAAAGACGAGCCTCGCCCTTCCTCCTCCAGATAACTTGCTCACGGCTATCACCATCGCCTTCCACCCTCTTCACAATTCCAGCATCCAACTTCACCCATTGCCATCCTCCATATTTTACACATCTTGACACACGCGCACAGCAAACATGTCATCTACTTCCACCGTGCGAGTCCTCGACTCTACGGCTCTCGAAAGGTTCGACCCGGGCGAAGAGCTGGTGCTGACGCCATACCCGCTGTCCGACCCCTGCAACATCGGATTCGAAGATGAAGGCAGGGCGCCTTCTGATTTCGACCCCTCACAAGCCGACGGCAAACTCATCGAGGAAGCCAACCCCGCCACGAGAGCTCGCCTCGTGATCAAAAAGCGCCTCAGCGGCGCGTCGGCGAACGGCCAGAAGGTCCTCCTCTGCCGCGTGAAGCAGGCGCCAACCGCCATCGAGATGAATAATGCACACGCGAACCACCTGTCAAAGGCCAACCTGGTCATCGTCAAGACATTCGCTTCGAGACCGCTCTACGAATGGGTTCCTGATGGATACCGATCCCACGAGCATGCATCTGGCGAGCCGAATTCGGAGGCCGCAGTGTACCAGCACCTGTACGACAACGGGCTGACCGGCTATCCTCACTTGGCACCGCAGTACTATGGCACTTGGGTGTTTGAGAAGGAACAAAAGGGCCAGAACGCTTGCGCCCGCGACAGATACACCAGTCTCATCGTGATGGAATACATTCATGGAGTCTCCATTGAGCAACTTGGCACCCGAGACTGGGACCGTGATAACTATGGCCCCCTCCAACTCAGCACAACCCCCATCGCACTGTACAGAAACTCCGACAAGACGCTCCTGATGGATACCGAAAGCCGACTCCGCATATTCAAGACCTTGCTCGACGGCGTAGTCCGAAAATTGCACGCTGGCATCTTTGTCGATAGGATGGGCCTCGCACCTAGAAAAGTCTTGGTTTCTCTCCGCAACAACGGAAAAAGAGCTTGAAGAACCGAGGATTGTCTCCGTCGGTTACTACATGGATAAGGTGTGGTCTCGGACCAAGGAGGGACGTGATTCGGGAAAACCCATGATCGCACAGCAGCTTGACCGACCACTCATCCTGCTCTGTACTTTCCGGCCATATCAGAAGTCTCAGACTTTCAGGGCTGGTTTCCTCGTGAATGGTGCACCTACGACTCCGACCAGTTCCATGGATGGCTTTTGAGTGAAAGCGGGTTCGGGCCCTTGGATGGTAACGAGAAATACAGCAATCTTCCTGGTGAGGATGCTGAATGCTTGGGTCTCTCTATGTTTCCAGTCTTTTAATCTACAGATAATTTTCCAGTTATTTGATTTACAGACTAGAAAACAAGATGCATCACATTTGTCAGCATATTTCGCCAGAAACAAATTGAAATCCTTTCTTGATGTCTTGGTAATTTCCGTCACTTTTGATTGTGTTTGCTGGATTCCCTGGATTTGGAGCAGGAAGACTTTGATTGAAAGGCCTCACACTGCTCACAACGGAAACCTTTTTCCCGGGTTCATATTGCTTTCTATTAACGTTCTGTTACACGCATTTCAGTCATACATTGTCACGACCACAGCCTCACTCATATACTAGGCAAGCTCGACGAAACGATTAGTAGAGTAAGACTAAACTTGCGCACGCCATAGGGTCCGCCTGTACAAAAATGAACAATTTGGAGATCTCCGATCATACCACCAAGCAACTAAGACCGTCTTGTGTTCATTGCTTCTGCCTTTTGGGGCTAGAAGTTTCCTCTTCCGAGGCATCCTCACTCTCACTTCTCTGGCGCTTTGAGGTGAAGACCTTCACTCCCCATGTTCCAGCATTCAAGTCTCCGTACATAGTGAGGCACGAGGGGGGCGTGTCGTTTTTGAACGTCTCCACGTTGCGCACAGCCCATTCATCTGCCTTCCGGCTTCGCAGCTCTTCAATGGCATTCTCGCAATCTTCGCCATACGAGGCCTCAGGCTGCGAGCTTCGACTTTCAGCCGCCAGGTCCGCTACAATCTTCCTGAGCTCACGAACTCTCGATTCATAGTCACTATTGGACGTCCTGAAGACAGAGTACTCGGAGCTGTCTTCGATCCTGCCGAAGACCCAGCCGAGCCAGTGATCATACAGCCATGGGCTTGCTTCCCACCTTTGCGGATACCATCCTAGGAAGAGCGAAATCGCATCAATACCGAACCTTTCGAACGGGAGAGGCGGTTTAGGCAGCTCTGTTAGCGGATGTCGATTAGGCCATTCGGGGTTTCTGGCAAGTTGAGTCTTCTCATATATCTCGGTGCGGGAGAAATCGGAGAAAACCACTTTAGTAGGGACCGATGAACCGTTCAGGTCAAGGACTGTCGCGAGAATGATTTGGGGATCCAGATTGCACCATTGAACACCGACATGTAGAGACTTGACGACCCCTTCCAACCAAAGCTTGAGGACGTCCAATCGAAAAGTCTCGTCCTGAGGATTCATTGAACCAAGAGCTGACCGGTATTCGGGTTTCACATTGTAATTCTTCGGGACGAGCCTGGTCTCCTCCGGATCGTACGAACTACAAAGGTTCTTGATAGAGAGCCCTCGAATGTACTCTGTGGCAATCGCGCCGAAGTATCGGATCTTCGTAACTCCTTCTCGTTGATCGGTATATGGAAGTTTGACAATCCATGTGCCATAGTAAGAAGGCACATGGTAAGGAGGGCCCATGATGTCGCCACGCACTAAATGCTTCTCGTAGTGAAACCTTAGTGCCGCCGACTCGCGAACGTGAAAATGCTCAGTAAGTTGCCAATTGTCGTATGGAGGTACACCAAGTCCTCTGGGGAATAGAAGTCCATCCGAAACTTTGAGGATGAAGTAATTGACCGAGTTGTCCGTCTTTGTTTTAGGGTCGAAGCGTGGGAACGGCATTTGGGGCTGCGCGAGGGATCGTGGGTACTTTGTCATCTTGCATAGCAACACTTGGTGACCATGCTTGAGAGTGTTTGAAAGCCGTTTGATGATTTTGACCGTGACGGTCGTCTTCTTGTCGATGTATGCGTTTGGGTCGAAGCCGCTGGGGTGTGTTGCAAGGTTGTCCAGCTGAGAGGGAGTGGGAGGGGGGTAAACGCCGTAGCCCCACGGCTCGGGTGGATTGACTCGTGGGGTCAAGTCAAGCTTCTGGCCGATGTCGAACCATGGGCAGTTCTTGGGAACTTCGTGATTCATGACGATGTGTGTGCGGTGGTTTGCGGTGAGTTGGACCGAGTCTTCGGATGATGTCGACGGGAGAGGTTGAGGACTGAAGCAGTGCAAGGATGTCCAGACGGTTGCCGAAGGCCGTGTTGTGAAGGGAAGTGACGGAAGAAAGCAGCTATTGTAGCAGAGGGAAAAGATCCTAGAGGCAAGGGAAAGATTGGAAGCTTGATGGTCTTAGGTCGGTTTCTGTTCGTGGAGGCAAAGAATTCTGGTTGGAAACTTCGTTTCCTTCAAGGCGCATGGTTTGTCGGAAAGGGTGGGAAGGTGGGCATAACGGTATCAAGGTTGCTCTCCGCCAGCTGTACTCAAGACAAGCAGTCGCATCTCCATCAGCAAACACATGCCTGACAGACGAGTACAAGGAACACCTCTCTATCTTACCTTATTTCCAATGCAGGCCAAAGGTATGTATTCTATGCATCTATGGCCTTGATAGACTTGGCGTCATTGATATTTCATAGCAGGAAGGGACTTCTCGCATGGTGAGATTGCCCTATTGATTTGACCAGGCAGGTACTCCATACTGTACAAGCACCAAACGCCAAAGACAGGAAGTTACTTGGATCAGCCCGTGTGCCTTTGCTCGTCACCTGGATGCGTGCGCGCGGGTTTTCTCCAACTCCGATTACAGGAAGTCGCAACGCCAGAAAAGTCTGATGTTACACACCCTTCGTGGGCCTCAGTTCCATTCCAGTGGCATTCAATCAGTTGCAAAAGTGCCAGAAAAATGTCGATCTTAATCCGTGTTCTCTGATTGGCCAAAATTCCGCACGCCCTCAGATGCGAGATACCTTAACCCAACCTGATGCGATATGCCTTCAAGCGGTGGTGCATCCAGTGAAATTTGATGTTCTACTGAAGAGGTTTAGGCGCAGACCAAAACACATAAGGTATCAACCCCAAATGGCGTGCTCTCATGATGCTCTTGAAAATGCACGTTGGTGAATTTTGCTCTCCGGATTCACAGCGTCCGACTGCTCGGATAAAAGTAGTGGAGCAGGTTTTGAGTTGTAGGCAATGGGAAACCACTAGATTGACAAATATCATACTGTTATTGCAATATCGTCAAGTATTACTGTTGTAACTAATGATCATATACCACGCGTGAATATAAAAGTCCGCTTCCTGGGGCTAGAACCTTCCTCTCCATCGGCGTCATCATCTCTCCGCCGCTTCCTCGGGCTAGAAACCACATCCTCTCCCTCTTCAGCATCGTCATCATCTTTCGGCTACTCCCTGCCGAGAAAGTCCATGAGGGACAGGAAATCTTCCCCTACCTCGTTAGTAACATTTCGGTAGGTCTTCCAGTTCATGTATTTCGAAAAATCCAACCCGGTGTGCTCTTTCACCGAACGCAGAAAATCGTCCTTTGAATGCACAGGAGCATCAGTATGAGCGGCCCCATAGTTTGCGATAATCTTCCTCATAGAGCGGGTAAGTTCCTTGTCGCGGTTCTTGAAGATCGAATATGATGCGCTATCCTCAACCTTTCTAAACACCATGCCAAGCCAGCAGTCGAATAGTAGAGGATGCTTGTCCCAGATCGCCGGGTACCAGCCGGAAAACCTTATGGACAAGTTGCGCATGTGGACGGTGCTGAACCTCTCAAACGGATGGATCGGGTGCAGTTCCTCGGTAAGCGGGTCCTGATCAGGATAATCCGGGAGTTTCGCATATCTGGTCTTCTCCCAAATTTGGCACTGCCAGTAGTTGAGGAACACAACTCGAGGTAGAGCAGTCTCTGAACCACTATCGTCGAGAATCGTCACGAATGTGTTTTCGGGGCGTAGATCGCTGAATTCCACACCGACATGCAACGTTCTGACCACGCCATCCAAAATCCGCTTGAGCACTTCCAGCCTGAAAGGCTTACTCTCGACATCGATGGCCAGTCCCGCGAACTCCGGGCCTTTGAACAGATGCGGGGCGTTTCTTGGCCTGAGAACTTCGCTCCTGCTAGGACCGGGCTCAGGCTCATCCTTGTCGTCGTCGCTGTAGGAGTTGTAGTAGGGGTTATTGGACCACGGCAAGTACTGGCCCTTGCAGAGGTCACTGATGGAGACTCCGCGGATGAACTCCATGGCGACGGCGCCAACATATCGCATCTTCTGCTCGCCGGCATTGTTATCATAGGGGAGCTTGACGACCCACGTGCCAAAGTAGGACGGCACATTGTACGGATCTCCCATGATCTTGCCCCGCTCCAGATGCTTCTGGTAGAGGTACTTCAGCGCAGACGAGTCTCTGCCGTGGGCCTGGTCTGCCAGCTCCCAATTGTTCCAGGGGGGGGAAAGTCCCCCGCTGGGAAACACGCCCCCGTCTGAGACTTTCAGGACAAAATGATCAGCAAGAAGTCCGTTCGCGTCGGGTGCCGGGAACGGCATCTGCGGCTGCGCGAGAGTCTGCGGATACTCCGCCATCTTACACAACAGGACCTGACACCCGCTTCCCAGGCCGCCGGAGAGGAGCCTGACAATCTCCGCCTTGGCAACGACCTTCTCGTCGACTTCCGCGACCGGGTCAAAGCCGCGCGGGTATGCGGCAATGTTCTTCATGTCAGGCCAATGGGGAAGGGGGTAGCTGGCGCCCCAAGGTTCAGCTGGATTGAGATGAGGAATTAGTTCCAAGGTTTGACCGACACCGAACCAAGGGGCATCTCGGGGAGGATACGGGAAGTCCATGGTCTTGGATATGTTTGTAACGGAGGAAAGAGCTCCGACGAATAGTAGAAGGGCTGTCTCAAGGTAAGAATGCCGCTGGGAGATGAATATGCTGGGGGGAGATGAGAGTGCTGGCGGAAGGCAAGAGCTTTATGTTGGAAGAATGCTCCGATGAAGCGAGGAACGCAACGAGTTGAGGTGAGTAAAGTTGGGGGGGTTTTATAGGTCCTGACCTGAGAAAAAGGAAAAGGCAGAGAAAAAGACAGAAGAAAAAGAAGACAAAGCTTAACAGCTTTTCAGTTTCCTGGATAGTAGGCAGCCCAAAAGGTTCGAATCGGTGGCAAGCGTACTCAGAGCCTTGTACGCTCAGCAACAACTCGACAGCCGCTTCCCACTAGACGGAAATGCAGTGGCCTTGATAAAACTTCACCTTGGTTCTTTTGTGAATTTTTATATGACCAGGGATATATGAGAGGTCCCCCTTACTCTAACTACCCCCTATATATCTAGCAAACCGCCCCTATTAACTACTACTACGCTATAGCGATCATATATATATCCTTAAGTTCTTTTAATAGGGCGTTATACTTTAATAATATAAGACGCTTAATTTAATTAATATTATATAGTTTATTTATCTTAAAGTTTATTTTAATACGTTTAAAATATCTCTATACCTTAGCTTAATAATATATCGTTTTATTAAGATATATTCGTAAAAAGTAGTAGTAACGTATATGCATAGCGAGTCGCCCATCAGCGAGCCGCCCACTTTTCCTTAATTCTACACTCTTCACCTTCACAACAACCTTCCTCTACGTACAACTATAAGTTCTTCTTCAAATAAAAGTCGCATTATCCTTGCAATTAAAGCTATTAAAAAGGACTTAAAACTATCCGTTCGAAAAGCAGCTTCTATCTATAAGGTCCTGAGAACTACACTTCGCAACCAACGCGCTGGACTTCTACCACGACGCGAAACTCATACGAATTCAATAAAGATAACTCAGGTAGAAGAAACTGTGATTCTTAAATAAGTTATTAACCTGATTGATTAAGGATTTCTACTGCAACTTAACGATGTATAAGATATAGCTGATTATCTCCTTAACGAATATGACGCAATGTATATTGGACTGCGATAGGCAGAGAACTTCATATGACGCTAACTACAACTAAAGATGCATTTTCAATATAGAATCAACTATCAGAGGGTATTAGCTGAAGATCCTATAATTATACAGGCCTAGTTTGCCCTCATACAAAACATAATCGCAAAGTATAGAATATATAATAATAATAATATCTATAATTTTAATAAGATAGGCTTCTTAATAGGAATACTATTGCACGTAAAGGTTATTACAACCTCTAACCACTATGGAAGGCCTCATACAAAGCAGCCTAGCAATCGCAAATAGGTTTCTATTATTCAGGGCGTATATGCAGATAGCTAGGCGCTACCTCTATACGTTATTATTAAGGGCAAATATCACCTACTCTTATAGTATACTAATAGCTAATTCCCACCTAAATAGCATATCCACCGTAGCAAAAATAGATAGACTATAAATAAGATTAGCCTAAATTAGCTAAAGCATTTTGAAAAATATATAAAGTCTCATATAAAGGGTGTTAAACAGCTCCTAATCCTTAATAGCCACAACAGCCATAAATCCACTAAATTTGACGATTACTATAAGGAACATAGCATTATTGCTCTTTGCATACCTCTGCATTTATCGCATAAGCTTCAGCCTCTTAATATTAGCTGTTTTAGTCTGCTAAAGGCTTTATATAGCAAGGAAATCAAGAAGATAATACAGATACAGATTACGCATATTACTAAGGATAATTTCTTTCCTGCCTTTAAGGCAGCCTTTTTTACTTCAATAAGCAAAGAAAACATATAAGCTAGTTTTAGACAGGCTAGCCTTATACTATTCAACCTAGAAGCAGTTCTTTCCCACCTAGATTTCAAGCTAAAGATGCTAACACTATCTAACTTATACCTAAGCAGCTAGGGCTCCTAGGACCTAAAGATACTAACTACAGCATATAATGCTATATACAGCTTTGCTTCACTTAAGAAAAGAATCACTAGTTATTAAGATAGCTTACTAACTTATTTATATAAGGTTATTAATTTATAAGCTAAAAGTATTAGTAAGTTAGCATATAAACTAGCTCTTATTAAAGCTAAATACTACAGGCTTTATATAGCAAATAAGATACTAAGTAAGCACCAGAGAGCTAAGAAAACCTAACTATATCTTAGAAGGTTACTTAATATAGCTAAAGCTGAGGTAATATAGGTAGAGAAGGGGGTTATTAATGCTAGAGGCGAAAACATACGTCAGGAGGGTGCTCATATAGAGGGGGGTGAATCGCGCGGGCGGCGATATAGTAACTGCAGAAAGACTGGACATAATGTACGAATATGTCAGGTAGTTTAGGAGACCTCTGAAGAAGAGGCTGATAAGTAGTTTTAATTAATTTCGTATAGTGTAGCTTAATTAACTTATATAAATGGCTGGAGGGTAGTGAAAGGTGGGCGGCTTGCTATGATGGGCGACTTGCTATGCATATA